>JABAJT010000001.1:0-46871 GCA_018850275.1 Tephrocybe sp. 9174TJB
AATTATAGAACATGATGGTTGTCTGCAAGGATCGTTTGGAAACTATACAATCTAATCGGCATAGGGGACTGGAAGCAGCCGTGGCTGTCGAGGCCGACATTGCAGCTCTTCTGTCCAACAAAACATATGACGACCTTACATCGCTGCAGAGGCAAATTCAAAGTAAATTGACTAGCGGGGAGCCTGTAGACACTGATTATTGGGAGAGTTTGCTCAAGAAGCTTCTTGTATACAAAGCAAAGGTGATCCTCATTTCTTCATTTCGGTTGCAATTGCTCAAGATTTCATCAGGCCAAGCTTAAGAGTCTCCACGAAGTCGTCGTCCGCAACAGGCTTGAACAATTGCGCAAACGACAACGTGATGAAGCTCTCCAGGCACAAGAAGAATTGCTTGCTGGTGTTGCTCGGTCGTCTTCCAGAAAATGGAGCAATGGAGCGACGCCAGTGGAAGATATCGAAGAGGAGGTTGTTCTTGCAGAGGAAATGGAGGAGTATGACAGGACAATGAGCCCCAAACTACTTGACATCACTGAGCTGACACCTGAGGAATGTGATATTGATATTGCAACAGAAATTGAAGCCCTGCGAGCACTGGTACGTGCCCCCCCCTTTGTGCATACCCACTCGTGCTCACTTACATGTTCACCCGTAGCTCGAACAACGGCGTGCAGTTACCTCATCCCGATTCGTGCCTAAAGCATCTCAACCTCAAGTTGAAGTCCAGAGTGAAGAAGCTCCAAGCGGTGCAGATCTCGCCTCCGAAGCGCTATATAGGGCAGAGGCGGAGCGTGACCTTGATGAGGAGGAGGAACTTTTCAATTTGGAGGAAAATATCGCCAACCCAACGACCTACAATTGGGAGGACAAGTATCGACCTAGGAAGCCCAGGTATTTCAATCGTGTTCACACAGGATACGAGTGGAACAAATACAATCAAACGCACTATGAGTACGTGGATTATTTTTAAGCCCCCCTTCTCAATACTCATAAAACCATAGTACGGACAACCCTCCTCCCAAGGTCGTGCAAGGCTACAAGGTAAATATAGATTCAACTTGGTATTATAGCGCCACCTCATAGTGTTCATAGTTCAACATCTTCTATCCTGATCTCATCGATAAAGCCAAAGCTCCGACGTACAAAATCGTCAAGGAGCCTGGAAACGATGAGACGTGCTTATTACACTTCAGTGCTGGACCACCTTATGAAGACATTGCCTTCCGTATCGTTGACAGAGAATGGGAGTTCTCTCATAAACGGTACGTGTACTTGTCTTCCAGCGTGAAGTCTGCTAATTTATTTTCTTAGCGGTTTCCGTAGTAGTTTTGATAGGGGATGCTTGTCATTGTGGTTCAACTTCAGACGTAGCGTAAGTCGGCCTTTCTTATTTCTAAGATCCCTCTAAGCACTTTCTTTTCTAGTTCTATCGGAAGTGATAATGGTTTGCTGTCAGCTTGAGCCATTGTGCCGCGTCGTCTATGCTAGTCATTGTGTGTAGTTTTAGCGGAGTTTGAAACCAAACTTTGTGAAGTTGACCATCTACTGTTCCTCTCCTTTGTTCTGCTATACCTGGATATCACCGGACCTCGCATGGATCCCTTCGTTGTTCTGAAGAAGCTAGCCATGATCATATCATTGAGGAGTTTTAAAACGAACAATGTGTGGCCACTGGAGCTTTGTCCTTTTCTCCATGACAGCTTTGAGGGTGGCCCAAGCAGTGACACTACTTATAGCGATGGCTCATTCCTTTCCTCCGTGACAAACCTACGTGTCAAATGCCCTCCTCATACTGTCCTTCTTTCTTATCTGGCTACTTTCCCTCGCGCTATGAACATCAGGCGGAACGTCTATCTCGCCCCAAGTTCGCTGATTACAACTCAGGAATGGCATTGCCTACATATTACTCACGTGAACATTCCACCTTGCTTCCCATAACCAACATTGGTCACACAAGGGGCATACTGGACGGGTGGAAGGACAATGTGTGGGCGTTTAGGGATGACAAGCTTGCGACAGCTAAGGCTGGTTTCTACAATCCACTCTTTCTCCCAACTCCTGCGGACTATAATCGGCCTATTCCACTACCGTCCAGAAAACCTAGTGGGCCCTTTACCTTCAATCCCTTTGGAGCATCGGACGATCCTCCTCGCCTTCAGCAAACTGCTGAAGTACAAACAGCGCGTCATATTCGGGAGAAAGTGATTGTTGCCCCCCTAGCACCCGTTCGAGCTCGTCAGGTCAGTCGATATGGTGTGTTACCCACCCCTGTTGTCCGTCATTCCAAACGCTCTATCGCCCCAATTCCCTCGGAAGGCCACATACGCGACCAAAACCATTCAAATGCGAGTGAAGATGGTACACGCAAACGTGTGCGATTTTCAGCAGGTGTTCCCACGTGTAGTAAGGCCGATGGGCAAGTCAACGAGCCAATCTATAAGGCACCATCCGCGAGCGATCTCTTGCCCTTCGCAGATTGGGTTGCCCACCGTTGCCACAGTATTTTGGCAACGAACATTACCAACCCATGGTAAAGTTTCGATCACTTGTTTTCAACGCTAGTTCAATGGCTTACAAAACCGTCTTAATGCAGGCTTATGACTCTAGAGCAAGAAGCAATGACGTCAAAAAGGATTGCAAACGTCCTAAGGAAATGGTTCCCCAAAACCCCATCTGATGATCTCCTAGCACCAAGGACCGCGTTGCTCGCACTTTGGTACATGGAACGCCTCTTCTGCCGTGGAATTTTCAGTCCGCATGATGTTCAATCTGTCGGTGCACCTGAGGCAGTTATAAGAACTTTTTTGCTCTGCTTCACATTTGCAGATAAATGGTTGAACGATTCTCCGCGGCCCATTAAAGACTGGTATGTTCACCTATTGCCGTATATTTGGACTGAGCTTACATGTTTTTTTGTTACGTTAGGCAGAGATTCTGCACGATGCCTCCCCGTGCATGCCTTCTCGCGGAGAAGACAGCTTTAATGATGCTAAGCTACAACATTACCGTCACGAAGCCTGAATGGGCGATGTGGTTATCTACAATCAAGATTTCTGCAAACAAGTATGTTTCGCCCTGCTCGGGTGGGATGACAGCTGCAGCAGTTATTCAAGATATTGTCCGGAAGGATACAGCGGACAGTGGCACAGGCCTGCAGTATCATCCTCTTGTCAGAGAGGAGATATCGGTACCACACCTGCTTGAAGTCCTGCGAGATCATTTGCTTCGATCGCCACAAAAAGCGTGATTCGCTGAAGACTGGTTTCACTACGCAATCATAATTTCCATTGTTGTAATGTTCAAAATGTATTATTAGCGTCCAGTTCACCGACGATGTAGCTAGTTGGTAGCTAGCTACTCATGCTAAATATGCAGTGTTTTCTGGCCCTTAAATTACTAGATTCGCGAGTCCATATACATATCCGGCTTCACATATCCTGAAGACATTGGGACTCGTACAAAAGTCTACACTGGATCGCAGAGTCTTCTACTAGCGGCTCTTGTCGTTGACGACATTGCTCATGAGGGTGGCGTCGACGTCACATTATGTGAGAAATGGAACTTTTCTATTTTCAGGGTTTGGTACCTTTCTTTGTCGAAATTGGCGACCTGAACCTTGCTAGCACATTCAAAAATCTAAAAATCTGCAGCGCCTCAGGCGAGTCTTTTCCAATCTTTTTTGTCAGCTTACTAAATACCGATTTGCCTCGAATATGCGAGATCATCAGTCACGTGCAGTGCATAGTAAGGCTACGCGGCGGCGCTTCCACTCCACCTCATTTCATCTGTTCACTCATTCTCCAGAATCATAATTGTCGAATATATATCCATGACTGAAACACCGATTACACCCGTAGATATGGACATCGATGAGGCCGCCATCGATGAAGGCCTTTACTCTCGACAGCTGTACGTATCTCTGGTTTATCTTCTACCACTACCTATTTGACTAAGAATCTGTCCCTTCTCAATAGCTATGTCCTTGGACACGAGGGTAAGGACGTTGAAACCTTCCTTTGACACTTGATCTTAGCCAACCAACAGCGATGAAGAGAATGGCCGCTTCCAATGTTCTCATCGTGGGCCTACAAGGCTTGGGCGTTGAAATAGGTCGCGTCCATCGTCGTGTAACTACGGCAATATGACTCATAAGATTTCAGCCAAAAACATTGCTCTAGCAGGCGTCAAATCCGTCACGATTTTTGACCCAGAGCCTGTAACTATTCACGACCTCAGCTCACAGGTAGGTGGTGCAACTATCTAATCTGGTCACTGCTCACGAGTTTTCTTAGTTTTTTCTACGTGCCGATGACATAGGAAAGCCTAGAGCAGAGGCTACACTTCCTAGATTAGCTGAACTGAACACCTACGTCCCTGTGCGTAACCTTGGGGGAGTTCCTGGACAACAGATTACGGTTGATTTGGTCAAAGGTTTTCAAGTGCGTTTATGTATTACTACTTTTTATGTTTGAACTCTATTCATCGCACCTCGTAGGTTGTTGTGTTATGTGGCGTATCATATGAAAAACAACTCGAGATCAATGACTGGACCCATCAACATGGTGTACATTTCATTGCAGCTGAAACTCGCGGTCTATTTGGGTATCGTGACTTTTTCTTTTTTGTTGATGAATTTCTGTTAAAGTATTGCAGATCTGCTTTCAATGATTTCGGGCACAAGTTCACTTGTGTCGATCCCACTGGTGAACAAGCCTTGACAGGAATGATTGTCTCTGTCAATCAGGTAATTTCTAGATACCACACTCGTTCATATTCCCCATTACTCATAATTATAGGATTCTGAAGGGCTCGTAACCTGTTTAGATGAGACGCGCCACGGTCTTGAAGATGGCGATTTTGTTACCTTCACCGAAGTGCAAGGAATGACAGAACTGAATGGTTGCGAACCACGGAAGGTATCTGTAAAGGGACCATATACTTTCACCATTGGTGATACCTCCAACTTCGGAAGCTACAAGACTGGAGGCATCTTTACTCAAGTCAAGATGCCTAAGATTATTGAATTTGTACGTACCACAACTTCATATTATATTCCCCTTCTAAATACATGTCACACAGAAAAGTCTCAGAGAGTCAATAAATGCGCCTGAGTTCTTCGTCACCGACTTCGCTAAATTCGACCGACCCGCTACCCTTCACGCTGGTTTCCAAGCTCTTTCCCAGTTCCGTTCCCAGCACAACCGTCTTCCCCGACCTCGAAATGCGGAGGATGCTACCGAACTTGTCTCTCTGGCAAAAGCCCTCAATGCCGATATTGACGAGAAAGTGGTGACCGAACTGGCATACCAAGCAACAGGAGACTTGTCTCCCGTTGTCGCTGTTCTTGGCGGGTTTGTTGCTCAAGAAGTGTTGAAAGCCTGCTCTGCCAAGTTCCACCCAATGGTCCAGCACCTCTACTTCGACTCCCTGGAGTCCCTTCCAACTACACTCCCCACTGAAGAAGAATGTCAACCGACAGGATCACGCTATGATGGACAAATCGCCGTATTCGGAAAATCTTTCCAAGAAAAGATTGTGAACCATAGACAGTTCCTTGTTGGATCTGGCGCCATCGGTTGCGAGATGCTGAAAAACTGGAGTATGATCGGCCTCGGCAGTGGCCCGCGTGGAATTATTCACATCACCGATCTGGATACCATCGAGAAGAGCAACTTGAACCGCCAGTTCCTCTTCAGAGCGAAAGACTTGGGGAAATTCAAAGCTGAAGTTGCTGCAGTTGCCGTTTCTGAAATGAATCCTGATTTGGTCGGAAAAATTTTGGCCAAGCAAGAACCAGTTGGCCCCACGACGGAAGGTGAAGATTTTTTATTTTTTTATTTGTCCTAAATATGACTTCATCTTGGTCTAGGTGTGTATGACGCGGACTTCTTCGACGGCATAGACGGCGTTACAAATGCCTTGGACAACGTCAAAGCTCGTGCGTGTCCTCGTTTTTTGAAGATACTGATTATTAAAGCGTTGTAGGCCTTTACATGGACCAACGATGTGTCTTTTATAAGAAACCCTTGCTCGAGTCTGGAACTCTTGGAACAAAGGGCAATACTCAAGTCGTTATTCCCAATTTGACGGAATCGTATGCTTCTTCTCAGGATCCCCCAGAGAAGGAAACCCCATCTTGCACTGTCAAGAGTTTCCCCAACGCCATCAACCACACCATTGAAGTAAGAAACAGTCCTATGTTAACATTATTGGTTCCTTATGCGTCACCTTTAGTGGAGTCGAAAGCAATTCGAGAATTTATTCATCAAGCCCGCTCAGGCCGTCAATGCTTACCTCTCCGAGCCGAATTACTTGGAGACTAGCCTTAAGTATTCGGGCTCGTCGAAAGAACAGATTGAACAAATTGTTTCTTTCCTCGTGACCGACAAGCCTTTGACCTTTGAGGAGTGCATTGTTTGGGCTCGGCTTCAGTTTGAAAGAGACTATAATAACGAGATCCGACAACTGCTCTTCAGTCTTCCCAAGGATGCAGTCACCACAACAGGGCAACCATTCTGGAGTGGGCCTAAGAGAGCTCCTGATCCCCTGGTGTTTGATTCGAGCGATGTAAGCTTCAGACACTTTGACCATGCTTATACTCACACGAGTGTTGTGATCTACTTTAGCCTACTCACCTCTCATATATCATTGCTGCCGCTAATTTGCATGCGTTCAATTATGGTCTCAGAGGCGAAACCGATCCCACCGTTTTCCGGAAGGTGGCCGACTCAGTCATTGTCCCTGAATTTACACCTCGAAGCGGCGTCAAAATCCAGGTGAATGAGAACGAGCCTGTCCCTCAGGCCGATAGTGGAGGTGAGTCTAAAAAGAAATGCCAGACCAAGTGGAATTTCTTATAAAAAAGAGTACAGTTAATGATGGGGAAGAATATTCATCCAAGCTTCCCTCGCCTTCGTCCTTGGCTGGCTATCGCCTCAATCCGGTCGAGTTTGAGAAAGACGATGATACCAACCACCACATCGACTTTATTACTGCGGCTTCTAACCTTCGCGCAATGAATTACAAGATTGAACCCGCTGATCGCCACACGACGAAACAGATTGCTGGGAAAATCATTCCTGCAATTGCTACCACCACCTCGCTTGTGACTGGCCTGGTATGTTTAGAACTCTACAAGGTACGTGGTATGCGCGCCAGTCTAAGTTGAGTGTCGATCAAGCCCGATACCAGATTATCGACGGGAAGAGTAAACTCGAAGATTACAAGAACGGATTTGTCAATCTGGCCCTTCCGTTCTTTGGCTTCTCAGAGCCTATTGCTGCCGCCAAGAACAAGTATGGCACGACAGAGTGGACTCTTTGGGATCGCTTTGAGTTTTCAAACGACCCCACGCTCAACGATCTTATTTCATGGTTCCAAACTAACCATAAACTCGAAGTCACAATGGTCAGCCAAGGTGTCAGCATGCTTTGGAGCTCCTTCATTGGCAAGAAGAAGGTATGTCGTCTTCTCAAATGCTAGTCCCAAAATGCCTAATGCCTGATATCGCAATGAACAGGCTGAAGAGAGACTTCCCATGAAATTCAGCAAGCTTGTTGAATTTGTCAGCAAGAAAGCCATCCCTCCCTATGTCAAGCATCTTGTGGTTGAAGTTATGGTGTCAGACGAAGATGGTGAAGATGTGGAGGTACGTCAGCGGCGTCTCTATTTCTTTGAGCTTCTGCGAACCTATTCATTAGGTGCCATTCCTTGTTATCAAGATCTAATGTATGGTCGGATACGAAGCAAACATCCATTCAGTAGATGTATCAATAGGAACCCGTTTTTTGCATTATCGCGCGCAGATCAACGAATGCGGAACTTCCAAATGGGAAAAAAAATTGAGATATAATGCCATGATATGTACAACGCTTATGTGCTACATGCTGAGAGATAACGATAAGTTCAGGGGTAAGTGATTTGTGTGAAATACATCCGAGGTTGTTTGAGGTTGTGGAGCTCAGAAAGAACAGGCTGGTGCTGTTTACTGGCAAGGGAAGTGTACATAATGATAGGTAATATGCAACGGTGAATTAGATGTCGTCCATGCCAAAGTCGATCTGCACCTTCTCGCCTGGCTTGAAAGCAGGAAGGCCTATGAAAAAATGAGTTGGCAATACTTCTCGTGGGTATAGCATATAGGACGCACCGCGGTACGGACAACCGGCACAACGGAATGCATCGCCCAAGAAGCAGCTTCCACAACTGCTCGTCGCCTTTGGAGCAGCGTTAGCTGCCTGGATCAGTCTATCCCTTTCGGTCTGTGTTATCTCCCTCGCTTCCCCATCAATCGATCCATCCAGGAAGACAACATTGCCTGTTTTCCGTTCTTCTTCCTCTAACTCTGCTAGCCCACACGAGCAGTTTTTACACGCTTTCTTCCGTCGAGGCGCAGCAGGATTGACAGGCTCACATGTTGGGATGGGCCGTGCCTTATCTGCAACCGTAAGGAGAGCCTCAGCGTCTATCTTTGGCGTTGTGGGTGAACTAAGTGTCCACAAGGCTTTTTTCGTCGCCGAATCAGTCTTTTTGCGGTTCAGGAGAGGTACTGACGCGGCTTTAAGAGGCAAAGATGCCGTTGGCGCATGGGCTGGCTTCTGTGCGATCAGAGAACCTTCAGGAAGGGTGGAGAGGACTTGAAAGCCAGCGAGTGTGAGTTCTGAGGGTAATGTTTGGATCGCAGTGGAAAAATTAAGCAAGTGTAAGGTTCCGAGGGGTGTGAGTCCAGTGAGGATTTGAGAAAGCAAAGGGGATATGTGTGGTGCCAGAGTTTGATAATCGGGGAGAGCGAGCATGATGTGAATAGATGAGTAGAAGCTTGGGCTTAATGTCGTCGCTGAGAGGGTAGATAATAAGGCAAGTGTCCTCTATAAAGCAAGACCTAAAACATACCTCCATCTACCAATCTATCAAGAAGCAGTCTGTCCACTGTTCGAGTTCTCTCCAGTTCTGAGATGAGTGATTGGTATGTCCCGTCACCAGCAGTCGACAATGATCCGACCACGAGTGCAGTTCCCTTTGCTTGGGTCGTCGTTGCGAGTATACCTGCATCCATTGTGACGGCTGTGGGCGACATTCTTGCAAGAAATGAGGGACTCCAACGGATGGACGGCTGGCTTTTCAATGACAAATTCTTTGAAGCAAGGGGCACACGAATTCCCACGATAATCTTACTCATCCCTCTCAATTTGTCGGTCGATCGGAGCCGATCAGAGATATCATGGATCTCATTTCTCCAAGCGAAAAATACTAGATGTACAGGACGGGCATACAAAAAACAACACAGGTAACGGAGGGGGATACATATGACTACTGCTGCGGTTGCGTCTGTTGTTGTTGAACCTCTGCTGGGTTCGGCTGTGGAGGCGCCATGTGCGGTGGTATGCCATGCATCAACTCAGGGTTCATCGGAGGAGGCATCAATGCACTTCTGACGCGGAACAGCATCATCCTGTACCACTCCGGATCGACGCCCGCCTTCTCCTGCTCAGCGGTGACCTGTTGAAGGTGTCCGATCTCTTTCAACCAAGCAAGCCGCCAGTTAACCTGTCCAGTCTCATCAACCTCGAGGCCTTCTTCCAAATTGATGGGCATGGCTGGGACAGGTGGGAAACGCATTCCATTCATCATCGGGAAGTTGGGATCGAAACTAAGGTTTGTGTGAATGAGTTGCACGAATGGACACAGACTCTCGACTCACAGATGAGGTGGATAAGGGACTTGCCTGCTGGGACCAGCTTCCTCTGGGTGCATAGGAGGAACAAAATGAGCATTGGGGTCGTCGAAGCCATCGCCTGCATAGTCGATGTCGGCTTCTTCTGAGCCCCGTTTCGCGCCTTTGGACTTCTTTTTACGAATGCGGTGGACGCCTGTGCGGGGATCTACGTTTTCGTTGACCGTCCAATATGATCCTTTTCCGCGGTCGGTAAGAGGACGCGGAACCTTCTCAAAGCACGGATTGAGGGAGAGATTATGCCGAACGGAGTTCTGGGGAAATTAATCATCAGTATAGGGAAGACGGGAGACGGCAAGTTGGGCGAGATTGCAAACTGTCCACAACAAATAGGACCAGTCAAACAACAACAGCGCGAACGCGGTGTCGCGTCCGTAAGTTTGCAGAAGATTGAAGAAGGCACAAAAAGGATATTTACTTTCCAACCGTTAGGAGCAGTTCTGAAGTATGGGAACTATATTGGGACAAAAGAGTTTTTTAAATAACCAAAAGATCGACGACGATGCGACGACTTGACATACTCGGGACTCGATGGCATAGTATATATCTTCCAGTAGCAGCTTCTGATTTGGAGATCCCTTGATGGCGTAGCTATTTACTTGGTGAGCACACTGTTAGAATGATGCGTGGAAGCTGGCTGAAAGCCATGACTGCATTCCACTAGCGATTTTGAAACTAACCGGATGAGTGTGGAGTATGGATAGAAAGGCTTGCTGCCTGGAGGCCCGTCTCGCAATGAGTCAAGATTGATAGGGAGACCGCCTGTGAGGTCGTTCTCTGGCGGATAGTAGTTGCCGCCCATGTCTTGGCCGTCAGGCATCATCTGAGGCATTCCTTGAGGAGGTGGCTGTTGTGCCATATGGAATAGCTTGCGACGTCGAGGGTTGCGCTGGCGAAATGAGGTGGTGGGAGAGGTGGAAAAACGAACCAGGAATCACTGCGCTTATGTCAGAGACGTGGGAAACCCCTCAACGTGGCGCACGGACCCCCCAGCCCCGCAGAAACAGTCTAGTAGATGTCTTGTCGTTGTGCAGCATGACGAGCCGTGAGCTTGTCGCCGACGCGGACGATGAGGAGAGGTGGTGTTGGTGTGTCTGCGGCCACTAGGTTCAACACAAGCCGACAGCGTCCAAATTGTGGAAGACATGATAAAACACCGTCCAAAGCCAGGACACACAAACAAAAATCCGGCGTTTCACCAAACGTCCCCGCACCTGCCTCTCTCATATCATAGTCCATGTACAAGTCATCCAACCTGCATTATACCATCAATGGCCTTAGCAATTGCTATCCTGTAGGCTTTTCTTCTGCAACAATTGCCGATTAAAGGGCAACCCCAGAATGGGTCGATCGATGCGAACAAAACAACGACTTTATGGTCACCGTTCCACTGCATTGTCTGTCAGTTGAACTCAGTTCCAGTCATCTTGCCAGTCACTCAGTTCAAGCTGGTTGCTCTCAAATGCTTGGCTTTGGGCAAATACATCGCAAACTTTTCAAATTCCATGCATCATTTGAACATGTAAATATTTTTAAAGACCCCGCCTCACCTTTTATCATGCCACCATCTCGACCCTGGAGGAATGCGATTGCCCAGTTCAAATGCTTCAACGCAAACTGTTCAGCTCGGGTAGATGTCTTCTCCGTATCGGACACTTTCCCCAGATCTTTTTTGGCCCCAAAGGAGTCGTGTTAGTAGTTGCCTGCTAGCCCCCAGCCTAATTTCGACGGCGATCTCAACCTTATCTGGCTCGCTCCGGATCCGTCGGTCGCTAATGGATTCATTCGGCTTCAAGCTTCATGGACTTGAAGATTTCGCAGCGTTTCTCAGTCATGCCAGGAATTCCGAACCATAAAGTGTTCCTGTCCTATGTAACGTCATGATGACAGGACCCTGGTTTCCCTGCATTCTTATTAAAAAAAACGGGGGAATTCTAACCCCCCATGCCTTTCCTCTTTTTTGACCACCTTCAATGAGCCTCTCCACCTTAGCAGATGCTCAGCACGCTATACATGTAGCTCACGTTTTGAGGATATTTCAATGTAAGCTGCCGTTAACAATGACAAGTGTAATACTGACTTGCAGCATACAGTCGTTCCCTCGATCGCCGCTCTTTATGATCATCGTGAGTATCAGAGTCAAACGAAACATCGTGGCTGCTCACATTTTTCTCAACAGTGATTACTCTTGACAAAGAGGTAATTATGCCAAAAATTTCCCCTTATTGTACTGACGATGTTTGCCTGCAGATTGACCTTGTCTGGGTAAGTTATAAGAATTGGCATTCAACATATTTTGATGCGTCCCTGATGATGACAAGTTCAAACCATGCTCGTTTGCGAGAATAATTTTTACCTGGGTACGTACCCTTATTTGACTCTTATCACTGCTCAGTCCAAATGCTAACTCATTCCAGAACCGCTATTTCGGTACCCTACTTTTAGTGTGAGTGTCCACTGATTGTCGAAGAACGTAGAGCTGAGGTTTTTCTTCTAGCACATCTGCGATACGTAGGAAACTCTTGTCAGGTCATGCAAAACTTGAGCTTACGTTCACCGACAGTTTCCGTCATCAAGCCTCCCTCAAATGAGGTAATTTAATTTACATAACTTTCAACGATAATTTGACCCGATTTTATATTATCAGTTGTACGTTTTTGTTTCTTTTCTTCTAGTGCCATGTCCGAGGCTCCTGCCGACATTTCATTTTCAGTTGTCAGTCTTTGGTGATTTGGCCTTCGCGAAAAAAATATCTGCTGACCCATCCTTGCATGATAGGTAAGAGCCTTTTCACTTTGCAGGCCTGGACGACCGCTGCTCTTGTATGGTCTGCTCAATGTAGGCCACTGAACTCTTTTGGGTACCATTATCGCTAACCAAGATAAGTCGTCATGTTATGTCGAACCTTTGCTATCTACAGGCGGAGTAAGACCATGATTGCGACATGCTTCACGGCCTATGTGTTTCAAATCGTTGCGACGTCGCTGATTTTGGCTATTTCACACGAAGCTCTCGATGGTGCGCGTGCCAAAAGAAATTAATTTTTCTCATGTTGATCAATCTTTAACTCTGACGTCTTTAGCACGGATGGACGAATTCCCAGGAGTGTTCATTTGTACGCCACGTAGTGTCCCGCGGTTGTATCGCGGGGTTTGGATTCCATCGACTGTATTCGATTGCGCCATCGGTGTGATCTCTATCCATGCCTTCGTTCGCCGCCCTGCCCAGCTTCGCGACGTTCTGATTATCCGAAGCCCCATGTGGCTCATTGTGCGAGATGACACATTCAAATTCTATGCCATGTAAGTCAGATGACTCTATTTGATTTAGCTACTCAGGCATACAGGTAGAATGTTGACCATATCTATCGCCAATGCAGTCGTATGGTTCGTTCTCGATGTGAGTGGAGAATTTACGCGATGTGGGGCCATCAACTCAATTTTTTGTAGGTAGAATGGCATAAGCTTCTCCAAAGTGTGTTCACCGCGGCAATTTGCGTTATGGGCGGCCGACTGGTTCTCAGCCTCCGGAAGGCCTATTATTACCAAAATACCCCCAGAGGAACGGATTATGGCAGCGACGATTCAACTAGATTCGAACATGTTGAACCTGTACAACATCCAAGTCATGGAGATTGGGACATCCCATTACAAGATATTTCACTGAGCGAAGACCCCGACGGTCGTCATCCAAGCTCGCTGGAACTCCCTGAAGACCCATATCCTTCAACCGCTCTCGACAAAATTATTCATATCGCGTAGTTTTTAATCGGACTCAGTAATGAATACAATAGTGATTAGTAACTCTTGTTAACCAACATATCCTTCTCACCTCCGACCGTCTCAAACTGAAAAATACTTTTCAACTCGAAGTTAACATGAATTTGGTAAAGTTCTCTCCCTTGAAACCTTCTCAGAGAAAATTTTCCATGCAATATGAATTCGATGTCTACAAAATTGTGAGTTTTGAGGTGGTCGATCTCGGCTTATTGCAATATCTGTCAGTTCAAGTGAGTTGATTGCTTAAACAGTAGAGCTTCGTTCAGCATTCAGAGCGCTCATTTGAAAGGACCTTTTGCTGATGCGAATAATTTTGGTTGTGTGTACACCTCCGATCATGGGTGTTCTCCTTCGCTTGGAAGTTTTTTTAAAAAGAAGGGTCGCCTTTATCGTGAATGATAGAGCTATGTGCTAGTGTGCTACTCCGAACCTGAAAAACCGGATCCATTAAGCGGATTATGGCTGCTATGTACAGCGATCTGGAAGGCGAATTGTTCAACATACAGCGTCAAAACAGCGGGTTGTGGAATTAATATTCAGATTTTTCTTTCAGGGAGCAACTGGAGCTATAATGTTCTAAAGTCTCACTGTTAACCTTACCAATTATTCAAAGTAAGAAAGCTCATAAATGAGATGCGTCCAGTCTTGATCGAGATTTGTGTGTTTACATGGATGAAGCGATGCTTCAACGGGCAAAAAGCAGATAAATTCCAAATTTACGATGCGGCCTATCCTTGAAATGTAATATATAGGGTTGAAGTTGCAAACGGCACCGAAGGCTGTCTGTTACATACTCTGATCTCAAACCCTGGCGGGAGTTAGCATCCAACTGTGTGATCTGAAAAATTCGACTTACCCATATGCGTATTCCACTTCGTCGACGCCTGCCCCAGAGGCAAATGGGTTGGATTCATCCTTCGGGACGGGTCCTACAGCAAGCTCCTCATCTTCATCATCGGCATCAACAGCACTTCCATCATCAAGCCCGAAGGGAAGAACCGGACGCAGCCCACTCCCAGAGCTGGAACGTCTGGCGCCTGCAGGGGATTTCGGCAATGCCGCCATGGTTTTTGGGCTCATGTGCTAAAGGGACATGTTGAGCATTCCTCAAGTCATTCGCTCCATAAAAAAATAGGACATGCCTCCCAATTGTTCAAATTCTCATCAGTCATATCGCCGTCATCACGGCCAGGATCAAGACGCGTATCGTCACCTAAATCGCCGATCGAAACGATACTTTCGCTGTCACTGATGCCGTCTGCCATTTCCGATGCAAATTGTGGAAGTCGGCGCCATGCCGAACTTGAGCTTGAGCCAGCCAACAAGGGACCCTCAGCCGATTCCGAATCGGACCAACCCAGATCTGATAGGTATTCCTCGTACTCTTCTTCGAATGCAATGTCTTCAGTGATATATGGAAGAAAAATGGATGTGTCTGGAGCTTGTGCACGTGCAGGCGGGAAGACGTCAGAATCGACGGTGTTGGGTGTGCCAAGCGGTCGGATAAGATTGGAGAGTTCCGGGCCAGGGTGAAGACCTTCTAGATGATGTGACATACTTCCACTCTTCCTATGAAGTGGTCCATGTTGATTGGGAGTTGCCGTCGGGCCGTAACGCTTGTTATTATCTAATGTAAACGCGGACACCTCAGAGATTGCTTTGGCCAATGCAAAGTCACTCACAAAATTTAACAAGGTGTCTAAGTGCCACTTCTTGAGCCTGTGGAACAAATTGAGCGGCAGATGAATATCTTTACAGCAGAAACTCACTTGAGCATCAGATGCATCGTCGACTTCCGATCCTGTCAACCATTCGTCACGAAGATCTGGCCGACAATTCAAGTAGATCGATGTTATGACCTTCATGTTTGCTGTCGAAAAAGGCTTGCGTCGGTTCCACAGAAGGCTAGTGAATTACGCACATTGTCTCCATTTCCGTCCACAAAATGGCACTTGGCTCTTGATCAATTTGAGAACGTGCAATTGGAGCATCGGGTGCATGACCCGCAGTACTCGTTTTAATATGGCCTATTTCATTTACAATGAGCCGACGGAGTCTTGTAGGGTATGATGATCGGCGCTCACCGAACTCTTATATTGAACAAGCATCCATATCCTATGCGAACGGCCTTTTGACAGTTTTTGCATGATTTTTGCAAAGTTGATGGCTGTGAAGAAGTTTCGCCATGAATATTCCGTTACGTGCTCTATTTCCTCCTCATGCTTGTGTCCATTTGGCAACGTCGTCGTCGTGATCACATTATGACGTGCGGGCCGCAGTAAGCTGTCCTCAGGTCGTATGGGCTGTGGGTTTTTGGAGAAATTCAGGAGGCAATATCGGAAGAAGCTGAAAAACGTATGGATGAAGTCCAGAAAAACTCATGTAACATGTTAACGTACTTGTGATCAGGAGAATCAGCTTTTGAAACCACGGACGTTGCAACTTCTTGCAAGCCAAATATCTTGAGGATCAGAAGCAGACAATTGGTGTCCAGTAGATGCTGGCCTAGATGGTGGAATTTCATGACATCTTAGGTAATCTCGATCAGCGGTGCCAATAAGAGATATGGAATGTAGCTTACGGGATACTTTGAACCATTTGAGTACCAACAAAAGGATGGCAGAGACTGCTTTGGAAGTAACTTCACGATGTCGTGTCACGTCGATTTCATCCAGGGTCGGCGGAGGTGCAGGGGGTTGCTCTTGTGCTAAAGGCCGCGCAGACGGTCAGAATCACGAATCATTAAACAACACAAACACTTACGAGATGAGGCGCCTGGTGGGAAAACAGAGGACGTCGAAGATTGAGGGCCTTGCATGTTCCGATCTGGCGATACGGTCGCCAAGAGCAGCTTCAACAATACACTGACCCATCCATTGATCCCTGGCAGTACTGCACTCTGTAGCAAAGTAAGGAGCTGGGTCAATTCTGCATAAATGTTGCGCACATATATCTGCTCAACGCGTTTAAGACGCATCAAATCTTCTTTGAGCTCTCTGGCCTTCCTCCGTTCGACATCTGATTCCGCCACCTCTAAAGTTTTTGTCGCTTCTGCGATCTTCTTATTCAATAACGCAATGTCGGGTAGCGGCTCCGCAACTTCAGGATCCTGCTAAACAGAGGGCCTCAGTAATATGACTTTTATGGACCACAGATATCGCTCTACATTTGCGGTAAAAGTTGACGACTGAAAGTCTTCTTCTCCAGGCATATGATCCAGCCCACTTTCAGCCGTGATGCAATCCTCTCGGGTGCGCCACATCTGCCATAGTGCCAGGCTCACATACATGTGCTTGTTGTACAGTTGGTCTGCTTCGCTAATTGCGAAAGGGACGAACCGAGCTTCTTTACCAAATTTACCTTCGGGGAATGGGAATAAGAACGGTCGGTTTTGATCAGTCTGATATTGTTGTTTCTTGGGTTTTGGGGACGGCGGCGGGGAAGGGGCTGGAGTGGCTGGCATAGGGATAGGTCGATAACTATTGGGATGCTGTTGAGGCTGGAAGTGCGGGTGAGGGCCACCATGCAGACCCGTATTTGAGTCATCGTCGTGGTGATAATGATGCCGTACTGGAATTGGCGAGTAAGCTTGGGCCAATTTTGAAGTTAACACGGGTGACTTGGCGGCTTTCGGGACGTCAGTAGTGATAGGTAGCGCCTGGGGTATGGGATTTTGCGGTGCGCTGAAGGTGGGATATTTGACAGCCGTTTCTTGCCGGAACGTTTCTATGTCAAGGGGGGATGACTTAATCTTCTCAGCTGAGCATCGAAGTTAATATCGAGAATTATGCGGTGGGGTTAGGGAAGCGGACGGCTTGCCTATTTCTGCAGAGGATAGGCCTGCTATTTCTCGCGACAGTTTCTTGACGCGTGCAAGTTCTCGAATGCCTCCGCAGCACGTAAGGATAGTCTTCCACAAGAGCAAAAGCAACTAAAAATGGATCAGAGGTCAAGTCTTGACCGAGGGACGGCAAACAAACCTTCTTTATTGGGTATGTTTTAACGCCTTTGTCACGAAGGCCAGATACCACACCAAATAGATACACAGGTAATGGTGGATCGAGGCTCACTGAATGTTGGCGCAGTATGTTAAGTAACCACAACCATTGTGGTGATGGAGTACTTACTAAGTTCATCGGCAAAATCATCATGTCCTTTGAATATTTCCACTAAATGATAAAGCATCCCCAGATAGATATAAATCTCTGTCACAACTTCATCGGTGAGATCTGCTTTCTCTTGTGCCGAAATATGAAAGTGTGCGGCATCGAGGTCGGATAATCCACTACATGAGATGGCATTGGCATAAAACTCAAAGTCATGCACGCAGACGTACCACAACGTATCATGTCTGGAGCTCGCGATCTTCATGGCTTCAACAATAGTGCTAATACCGTTGACAGATCTAACGACTTTGCAGTTTTCAAATACCCAGTGTAGCTGATGCTCTGGAGACACTGCCTCGGCAAACGTGCCTTCATAGTCTGGTCAGGAGTGATATGGTAAGGGGATGGAGAATCAAACCTTGAAGAACATAGAATAGTCGACGCGCGTTCATGAAACGTACTTCAGCATCGCGGTGCTCAAGGCTTTCTAGCAGCAACTCTATGTGAGTTTTGCGCAGCGATAACGGGGCCTTAGTCCATTCTATGTCATTGTGTAAGGGTACTGCTTATAGTCTGAGAGGACGGAAGGGGGCACCTGATGGAAAGGACCCTTCCCAAGCTTTTAAATTCTCCGCAACTTGGGGCATCTCTACATACGAGTAGAACTCATCGATCTCGTTCATGACGGTATCTTCATCATCGTATACAAAGTCAAAGTATGATTGCTGTTGGTCATAACGCGTCTCTATTTGAGTTTCTATAAAGCAATTGACTGTAGCATACCTTAGGCCGGGGTACGGAGCCCACCATTGCCCTCAGCTGCCCAAGCGTAATAGAGTCGAGGCCAACGGATGAGGCCGAACCATTGTTTTCTTGTAAGTGAGAATTCATGTATCAAGCCAGCCAAGGAATTGAATGGCATTTCTTGTCAAATGTTTGTCTCAAATGCTGATAGCAAAGTGTACACCATTTTGCAACCATTTTGAGCAACCCCAAGGCAACCCACAATCCGCCACACGGCACGAACCACCAGCATATTGTCTAAACAAGCTAGGAGATTTCAAAGTTCAAGTATGCGTATTGCTATTACATGGATCCGTTTCAGATCGAATCATCGCTGAAGTATTGAATATTGCTTTTACCCTTCCCTCTCCCGAAAACTTCGGGATACATGCCTTTTGGGAACACACACACACACATGGCATGGCGAGTCTGGGTGCGGGCCCGAGTTGGGTTTCACTCAGAGACGGTCAGTGTGATGAACTTGAAGGCCCAGGTGATGATCCGATCCGATACGGTGAAAAGTACATGGCGCATTATAGTAGGCAAGAAATTTCATATTGTAAACATCTGATTGGCAAGGGGGAGGATCCGATATCCCTCGTTTTGCGCACGTTGTAGAGTCATGCTTATGTAATTGTCTATGGTTGAAATAGGTGTTTGTATTTAAATTTCTCATCTGCAAACCACCAGGTGGATCGACCCTCTTCTGTCGATTCTTGTTGCCCGGTCTCTGTAGCTTGCTAACCACCGCCAGACAATCAAGGCGAAGACTGAAGAGGGCCGTAACCTCGTCTCAGGGCTTCGAGGATCTCACCGCAGCTGGGCTCGACAGGCTGACAACAGCCAGCACTCTCTTCTGTCCTTTTCCCCACCAAACCCACCAAAAGGCACGCCTTCGCTGTGCGTTTGCCACTTAAGCTAGCTATTTCTTCTCGCCATCTCTCCAGGCCTTCTGCCCTCACGACAACTCATCACGACGCACCCTTGCTCCGCACTTCAAGGGAGCAAACAGATCAGAGTCTAGCTGCCTACTCACGTCTCTCGTGTTGTTGGCACTACGCTCTAGTCTACCCCCCACGTTCAGATGCCGGTTCCCGTTCCCAGTTACACCAAACCACCTTCTCACCCAGTCGTCAAACAAGCAGCAAGTGGTGACTCATACCCCAATCAGTTTCAGTCACTTACTCGAACCCTGCCCGTGTCTCCAACCGGGCCACCACCATCGTTCGGCACGCGCGAACAGTGGATTAATTCGCTGCCCACCTGGAGAAGGACGAAGCCGCGCAGAATCTGGGAGGAAGACACTCGTATTGTAGACCGCCGCCCGAAACAGGATTTTCATCGAGGGTTGACTGACGCGGGCAACGCGTCCGTTATTAAAGGAACACACGCTCAAGCGGGAATTCCGCCCCTTTACAGCCTTTTCGCCACCGGTCAGCAGTCCGAGGAATTGACTTTACGTCCTGGTCCCAGCGCTGATGCTGACGCTGAGATGGACTCCGATAACTCGACTGTGATTCGTACTTACAAGGAGGCCCAAAAACGTTGGAATGCCTCATCACCTACATCGATCGATGACGATGGCATGATACATGATGCTCGGGACGACTCGGCTACCCGAGTTGTTTCTTCCTACGATGGAGAACTCTATGCACCAGATGCATCCACTCCAATTTTCGAAGACGACCACTCTCCTGGAGTCACCGGTGGCCCCGATGCCAATTCCAGCCCTTTGCAGCCCATCACCCCTTTTGGCCTGTTTGTTGATAGAGCCGTTGCATCTCAGCCACCTCAAGGCGTTCCCTCCAGTTATGTGGCAACGCATGACTACCAGGATAAGCTCTGCGACATTCAGTGCTACAACGCCGAACCTGTCTATCAGCCAGCTGCTGTGCCTCAGGAGCCGGCGCCTGCACCCGTTGCTGAGGTAGTAACTCCCTGTGCTACAACCAGCTACAAGAAGCTTGCTGAGCCCCTGGCTGACTGGGTTGCCAACTATGTTTGGAAAATCTGCACAACAGGCCTCAGCCTTCCAGCAACGTTTGTACAGCCCAAGTGAGTGCGCTCAATTCATCTGAGACTTAATCTCACATTTATTCATAGTAGCCACTCCATCGTATCATATCCCAACTTGCCTCCTAGCCACTTGTCAGCCTCCGTTCACATGCTGCTCCTCTCCACACTTCTGCAGCCCTCCGCCGTCTTCCTTGCTATCTGGTACATCATACGGCTGCCTGTTTATCTTGACGCGGCACCTCCTGGTCCTGAACAATTTAAAGAAGCGCGATTCAGAGCTGCCTTACTAGGAGATTCATACACCGGCCTTGACAAAGAAGTGGCCGAGGCCAGTGCCCCTTTTCGCCTTGTCGTCTTGGGATGTATGCTCGCGAACAAATGGTTGGATGATCACACGTTCTCCAACAAGACTTGGTTCGTATAGCTTTCAATTCTCCTTTTGCTGTAATGTCTAATTTTGCGCTAGGCACAATATTTCCAATATTCCCATCCAAGCCTTGAACAAGTTGGAATCTCTGGCGCTAGATATCTTCACGTACGACTTGACCATCTCCTCCCGAGATTGGTCCCAGTGGCTTGCACACCTCATGTCATATCACACGTCTTTGTCCTCTCCATCACATCCCCAGCCAATCTCTCGGCCATCAACAAACCCTTATTCTATCGTTCGCAAAGCCATCGATGAGGTCATACAGGCGTCATCAATGTGTCATTCACCTTCCGACCCACAACCTGTCTTTACTGGGCTTGAAGAAAGGAAGCGCGAGAAATTGGAAAAGGAGCAGGCAATGGCCGCAGAGGTTTTGGAGATTGACCTCGACGAGGATGGACCAATACGTGAAGAATACCTTCCAAAGCGCCGTGTCTGCACTACTGGTTCCTATCCCAACTCCAAGATTATGCAGCCTTTCAGCGTTGTCGACAATATAGCTCCGAACTGGGAAAGACGGAACCTCTGTGACGCTCAAAAGCTACCCCCTCCTGCCAAGTGGAGTCCTGCCTGCGACGAACCTATTCATCGGGAGAGGAACAGAGTCAGTGGGCAATATGTGGCTGTTCAACCCCCTGTCATACAGGTTGCTACTGCATACCCCGCGCCCTATCATCCTCTTGCCGACTTCGCTACATACTACCATTGGAACACTGCCTCCTACGCACCAGTCAAGCCGCATTCGAACTATATCTTCGACCTGCCAGCCATCAACAGCGCCAGTAACCAGACAGCATACAGTGCCTATTCGTATGCTCCACAGATTCCGATCTCGCACTCCCGCTCACAGTCGCTTTCACGCGACGACGAGAATTTCCAGAGCCGTCATCATATGCGCTCCTATTCTCAATCTCGATATGAATACCAGTGCAGTGACCTGCGAATGAGTGCCAATGACTTCGCACCCCACAGGCAAGGCGAGGCCGCGTGGACGGAAGCCGGCCACTACCCCTTCCATGGAACTGCATTCGCGCCCATTCACAATGTCAACTACCAGCCGGCTTGGCTCAGAACCTGATTCTCCTCCCTTTGCACACTTACATCATCAACTCACGTCGAACCTAGACTCGACCTCTCCGTTTTTCTGTTCCTCATCTCTACATTATGGTCATCCCGGAACCCGGCATAGTTGCGCCTCTTCACCTTCATATACTGCTTTTGCGTGTGTACTTTTCCACCGTTATCATGTGAATATCCCACCCAGCCATCTTTGCCTCCATTCTCCTGCATATCCATTCGGGAACCCGACCCCTTTATCGACATATCCATCCTGTCCTTTAGGGTTGCCCGGCCCTTTTCCCGACAACACACTGCACCCAGCTTCATTCGAGAACCGATGATTGTCCAGCCCTTCCACTTTGGAGCCTCGGATGACCCGCTGGAATTCTGGACAGCCGATTTTTCCGCGAGTCACATGGACGCATACAAACTCTTGCCTCCCTAAAGTATGCCTACCTCGGCCGCTCTTTTTCGTGACAAATGATTCCCAGTTTCTTTTGACGCCCCGATACTTATCCAGTCTTATCACTAATTGCTCTACTTCAACCACCCTTCGCCATTTTGATAGCTGGTATTGGTTTTTTCCCCACGTTTTTTATATTAAATGTTCACGCATCCTATCAATATGTCAAACGCACAAAAACATATACTTTCACCGTTCTATTTTAGCTTCATCTTTTCCATTTGACACGCTTTTGTCACCTCTCACGACATTCCACCCCATTTCACCCCCTTTTCCGCCTTCACGCCTCTGGGCAGCCCCTCTCATACATCTTCCCCTCCCCTTCATACCTCCTACCTCCCCCCTTACCTCACCTTTCCGACTAAGCACCTTGTAGGTAAGTAGTTATGCCACATCGTACTGTTACATAGTGGATATTGATGCAATATACATGCCTCTTTGTTCACTTCTATTCGTCAATGCAGGTACAGATTTGACCTGCAGAATTGCTACATACTGATAGTGACAGTGATGTCATTGTCGTTCGTTATAAATTTTGTCTCACGTGACGACAATAAACCGTTCTTCATACCACCCATGGCGGACATCCTTCCAACAGCAGACCCCATTCAGCCTGAAGCCAGCACGTCTTTCGCCGCGTCGCGGAAGATATGCAACACCTGCAACCTTCGCCCCTCCATTTACACGTGTCCAGGCTGCTCCACCCGGACATGCTCACTGCCGTGTTCTACTAGCCACAAGTCCACGACAGGGTGCACCGGCCAGCGCAATAAGGTCGCGTACGTTCCCATGAACAAGTACACGTGGGGTACTATGATGAATGACTACGTGTATCTTGAGGATGTTGGCAGGCGTGTAGGCGATTGGGGCAAGGAAATTGTGAAGGGGGGGTATAGGCTGCAGAGTTCAGGTGTTGGGGGCAGGGGCAGGGGTAGGGGTAGAGGAAGCGACGCAAAGGGCAGGGGCAGGGGTGGTGCAAATACGAAGCGCGATATGTTGAAGATGCAGTTGGAAGCACGGGACATTGACATGGACGTCCTTCCCGTTGGAATGGAGAGGAGAAAGATCAATCAATCGTATTGGGAACTCAAGTGTGTTCTCTATTACTTGTTTTTAGATATTCCAATTGAATGTTTTTGTTTCCTCCCTGGGTCTGTAGAAACCGCACAGCGCTCTTGACGATAGAGTTCCAGATCCACCCTCCACGCGACCCACTCAGTCCATCTTCCCAATCACCAGACCCTCCATTCGTCCTTTTAACCCACAAGAATAATTTGAATACACCTCTCCTGAGCCTTGCTAGAAAAGCCGCCGAACGAGTATCGAAAAAACATGAGTGGATAAACCGATTCTTATTCCCAGACTCAGACGACCCCGATTCTTTCGTGCCTCCACATTTCGTTATGATGGCCCAGATCGATCCCCGTGCAGCAGCAGCACTTCAAAGTCCACAGCACAGAGCGACATACTACCGCTTTGATCCCACTCAACCTCTATCAACACTCCTACGGAACACCCATTTTGTAGAATTTCCAACAATAGAGATCTGGAACTCAGAAGAGTTCACTGGGACGGTGGTG
Organism: Tephrocybe sp. 9174TJB; assembly: GCA_018850275.1. Taxonomy (NCBI): domain Eukaryota; kingdom Fungi; phylum Basidiomycota; class Agaricomycetes; order Agaricales; family Lyophyllaceae; genus Tephrocybe; species Tephrocybe sp. 9174TJB. The sequence goes on from JABAJT010000001.1 coordinate 23,947, forward strand.
GATGTCCAAGGGACAGTGAAAGAGTTACCTCTGGGGGATGAACCAAGACCGAAGAGGAGGAAACTCTCTGTGAAGGCCGGGAAGCAGGCGATCAACGGACTTTTGGGTGGTTACGGCAGCGAGGATGACGAAGACGTTCAAGAAGAACGGCCGAATGGATTGGCGTTGGTGGACGGATATACAGGGAGTGATGACGAGCTTGGGGAGGGTGTTGATGTTGGGGTTAGTGTAGGCCCAGAAGAGGCGGCTGCGAATGAAGAGATACTGGAAGATTCAGAAGATGAAGGGGAGGTTGAGATCGACCCAGCGGTCCTTCTCGAGCTCATGCGGCAGGTGCATGGAGGAGAGAAGTGGTCAGAAGAACATGAAGCGGGTGAAGAGGTTGTTGATTGGGGCGGTTCGGGAGATGAAGAGTAGAGGGCCATTAGACATCCTGCCTTCGAAGATCGAGTAATCCTTTCATGAAAAGCTGCACTTCGAGGACAGCGTTGACCGAGTGACTCAGAGGTGTCTCTTGGGTGTTACGTATGGGCGACGCTGTTTTCACTTCGACCTCCCATAGGGTATCAGGATGTGTAGGGATCGGAAGTTGTGTTCTGGGGTCGACCTCAAAAATCACATAACACTTTAGTGGGGCACGATACAATTCAGTGATGCATGCATACCTGCTCCTGCTGGAACATGAGAATAACGAGGGAGCCACGTCTAAAGAGGTAGCCACGCTTATAGATCTGAGAGCGTCGTCTGTAAAGAAATAAAATTGACATGCCGGGGTAATTAAGGGGACAAAACTCACACGTATCCCAAGGAAGCTGCGAAGCTCAATGCATCACCCACAACCTCGCAGATCGCCCATGGTCGAACAGTGGCCTCTGGATGTACTCGAACAGATTCTGGTTTGAGGTAGGTGTACAACACCCTGATCAGAGGTCAGCCCTTGGGTAAAATTCCTTCAGATGTTCGATATAGGTACCATCCAGATTCCGGATCTGTGAGTTCTTTTTTGGCCCTCAGTAGGATAGGATCAGTCCCCGTGTCGCGTTGATGTTGCGCGTCCAGAGGCTCGAAGACAATTTCCCGTGTGTGCATTGGCCGGGAAGACTCGCTGTGAAGAGTGATGCGATTTAAAATTGGCTTTAAATCACGAGAGAAAAATTCTCCAAAGAGAGCGATCTCGTATAAATGGGACGACATGAAGGTAGTTGTCAGAGTTGCTGTAAAATGGTCACGTTCCATTGACGCGTCACATCCCGTGAGAGCGGACCCATTTGGCAAGCGGGATGCCAAATTGGGAGCTTCTGGCGCGGCCTGACCTGCATCAAGTTATAGAGAGCATAGTATTGTATATAGACTAGTATACTACAAGATCATGCGGCCACGAGCAAGCCATCCACTCCAAGCCCATGAGTGTTCTCTACCCCGTTCCCTTTAAGGATAAGTAATGTGCTGTAATGTATCCACCATGGATTCAACTTCTGTGAATACGGGGTGAGAGTCCACAAGATGGCCAGAATTTGGAAGAATGGGCCGGATCCCGGTTGGAATGCATCATGCACGTATGCGGCATTGACATGTCGTTGTCGGTTTGACCCCATAGCCTGGAGTACTCGGTGCACCTTTTGTGGCAACGGTCCCGGGAATGATTATTCATATGGGCCCTCAGTTGCAGGGGCCAGCAGCACAGGATGTAAAGGAGAGTGATATGATGTGTCGTCGTCGTCGTTCCAGAGTGAGCGACAATTTAAAGCATTTAGACGTGGTACACGTGAGGCATCAGGACATCGCCGCAGACCCAAAGATGAAACAACAACTCGGGTATCCTTTTTCTGTCTAATTCACTCCTTGTCATGAACACCTCTCCGCCCGTCATCTCTCTCTGTCCAACGTAACCATGAGCTCAAAAGACTCAACATACCCCGGGCCCAGGTCATATAAGCCTTCAGGAGGTCAGTTTCGTCACCTGTCGCCCGGTAATGGGCGTCTTCAAATATCTTTCATTCATTGTTCTCTTTAAAGCTCGCTCTTCACGCGCTGATCACTCCAGGCAACGTGCAGAGCACTCCAGACGCGACCCAGAGCTCTCTGAAAAGCCCAAACGAGACACTGACAACCTTTTGGACCAGTACTACCAATCTTCCATAGCCGATGGTCGAACCGATGACACCGATCGGGAATCCTCTTCGACCCGTCTAACCAGGCAGACTTCAAACGGCTCGACATCCCCTTCAGATTATTCCGACTCACAGAGTACTGAGGTTTCCTCCACTGCCCCCTTATCCATAGCTTCCAAGGCAACAAGACGGTCCAAAGCACCCTCCAGCGGTGGTTCTGACCGCAGAAGACTAGCAATAGTGCAAATGGATCCGTTGGACGACCCGCCACCAAGAAAGCACAAGAAGGAGAATGATTCCGAGAGTACCTCCATCCGTACTCGGCGCGGAGTTGCTACCAATTTGGCAGGACTTGCGCTCGTTGCTCCTCCGGATGCAGCTCCTAAATCTTATTCGCATCTAACACCACCTACCACTGCACCGTCTACCGCGGAGCCTACGCCTCGAAACATTATTCCTGAAGAGGCGCTTCATAGTATGACTGCGTCGGATGTAACCAAGATCACGAGTAGCTCAAGCCGTGATCCTCACCTTTCAGAACAAACCAAGACGACCACTTTGAAAGACACGCACATTGAACCTCGGGTCATTATCGACGGGGATGGGTTGACTCCACCTGGCGACCAGCACAAACGGCCCTCGCGATCACCATCGCCAGGTGGGACTTCGGAGGGATCAAATCATGCACATGGATTACTTTCTCCTGTGTCGAACGCGAGGCCAGCCACTGTAATGCGTGCACACACACAAAACTCATTCATCACTACTCCTGAGATCGGCGAGGAGAAGGATATCGCCACTCGAGTTGCAGCACCCATTGTTGTGAGCCTCAGTTCAGCTGGGCCGTTTCGGAGAAAGGACGACACCGCGATTCGAATCGATCCTGTTCAACAGCATCCCGCTTCTGCCCTACCTTTTCTTTCTCAGGACAAGTTAGACGTTCGTCATTACGAACCTGGTAAGCGCCTTTTGGCTTATGACATCCAGTGCTGTTTGATCTCCTAATCATATATCTTCCCCTATAGGTGTGGATGCTACTGCAGGACCTTTACCCACTCTGCCGCCACCTCGAGCCATGTTTAACATCGACGTCAACTCCCCAGCCCCTCCTCGACCTCCACGCCTTAACTCCCCTGTATCTCGCACTAGAGCTGACATTGACGCTGTCAAGCAAGCATTGCAGCTACCCCATTCTGTGACGGCTGCCCTCGCTTCAAGAGCGCCCAAAACCAAAATTCGGGACCAAGAGGGACTAGAGGAAAGACCAGAAGCCCAAGCAACGTACCTTCTGTCTTAATACACTGGAAACCATACATCAATATTGATATGTCTTTTTTTTAGATCAACAAATACTTCAGAGTTACGCCATGTCAAGTCAATCCACAGACGTGAGGGTGCTTTCTCACCTTCCCCTTCTACCTCGACAATGACAGCATCAGCCTCCGATACTTCTTCTCCAATGCCCCCGACATCCGATGTTGTACCGCCTCTCGACCGTCAGCATGGCGACGCCAAATCCTACACTGATACAAAATCCTTGAATGAGCATACATCTCGGGATGACGACGTCCCGCCGATTACTGTGATACAGCCTATGCAGTTCATTCAAGAAGATCAAGAGGAAACTGATGATTCGACTGACATGATGTCACATTCAGAATCACAGCAACGAACATCCGATGAACTGTCAGCGAAAAATACGTCTCAGTTGCCTCTCGGTCACTCTGGTGATACCCCCAGCCCTCCACCAAAAAGTTTCCGAAACAGTTTGACAACGAACATAAAACGGTTGTCCTCTTCTCTTCCTCGCACACCCTCCTTATCTTCCAAGTCTCGACGATCAAGCGGCACATACTACTCCTCACGAACACCATCTCCATCCATGCATACGATACCCCTCCCAATAACTCGCCCAAAGATCATTTCTACTTACCCACCAGCCATGTTTTACGCGGATATCACAGCACGGAAAACGTCACATGAACGTTGTACACTATATGCACAGAAGATAAACGAATTATACATGTACGACACCGGACTTGGTGATTGGACCATCGAAACAAAACTACGAGGCACGTTCGATTCACCTTTACCTCATGTCTGACATTAACAGGATCCTTAGCGAACAATAATCGACCCACGGTCGCCTTTTCCACACACACATTCACGCCACAGCCGAGACACACATCCCGCTCTTCAATGATTTCTGAAGTATCGTTTCCTCGACGTCCGGATGCCTCGACTGCTACCGATCTGACCGTCAAGACACACGATCTGGCACCTGCAGCACCCCCTGCCCTGCCATACCCTTCCCTTGCAAACCAGCGCATGTACCCCGCACGTTCGTCCTCAATTGCTAGCAGCCTTACACCACCGAGTTCCATACGCTCCCTTGCCCCTTTGACACCTAGTTCATCCAAGTCGGGTGGCAGCGGCGGCGGCTTTTTTGCCTCCCTCGGTAGGAAGGCGAGCATGTCTTCCTCCAAGAAGCCGGGCCTACCCCAGATCTCCACCAATGCACCACCTCGAGTTCTGACGAAAAACCCTCCAGCGACAGCTGTTCCTCGTGCCGTAAATATATCCAACAGCCCTGTCGTTCCGGGTGGTCCCCGCGCAATACCCAGTCATCGCGCTGTACGTTCGCAGACCCTGATGGCTACATCGAATTCCTTTTCTTCTAATGCCTCGACTGCGGATCGCAACGAAGCACTTGGAAGACGGCCATCTTTATTCGATCTCTCGTCTAGTCCTGAACCAGTCATAGATATTGTCGCAGACCCTGAATTTGTGCGTCAAGTTGACAAGCTTGTGCATCTGCTCCCTGATGCCGATCGCGACGTTTTGGCGGGGTATTTGCGACGGGCGGGGCAGGACATATTGGCCATTGGTCAGTACCTAGAAGATGAGAAGAACGGTACGATCAAACCGCCATAGTGTTTTCCTCCTGTGTATATGCTACTCATTGGATATCCTATGTACTCGGACATTTCTATTTTCTTCTTTTGCCCTCACATGCTTTCCCTGTTTGCACGCACGCTTATTTGATTCCCGTCCTATTCATACATGACACCCTATTCTTCCATTCGTTACTCTTGTTCGTCACTGACACGGCATGTACTATTGATGACTTCAAAAAACTAGTCAAATCGTAATAACCCTTATCGTCCGCTGGCAGCTGCCGGCCTAAATTTGTTACTGGTACGACGTGCCCCTGTATTGGAGAAGCCTTGGTATTAAATGAGCAGTGTTGACCTTGAAACACAAGTCATAGGTATACCTTGAACATTCTGGTGATTAGGCCGGGGTGTGCGTTGAGATGTCGACCACCCGCCATGATTGGTATTACCACGCTGATTGGAAACGAGTATGTTCTCGACCTCATTTGCGCTGTCGGATTGGTCAGTCGTTGATCGGTAAGACCGGTCAGTTGGTGCATTGAATGGCTGTCGATGTGACTTGTTCCTCGAATGTCCTTGTTGTGGTTGCTGGCCCCAAGTGGCATCTCCTGGGACTTGAGGTACAAAGGGCATAGTCCGAGCCATGTTGACAAGCGGTGTTCGCTGAATCTTGAACACACGACCCTGATAAGTCTCAGGTTTGGGATAGCAAAAATTGCACAAACCCCGCTGGCTTCCATTCCATCTACCACAGCGCCTACGTTGATGTTGTTCATGGCACCAGTAATGCCCATTCCAAATGTTCTGTGTTGCTGCTGTCTGGGTTGATCATCAGAGGAATGAGTCCCAAATCCTGGCATAGTATCATGTCCATTGGGATGCGGCGCGAGAAGCGCTTTACGTTTGAATTTGTCCAGTTGAAGCTGTTGCGTTGAAGGCTTGATCCCGAACAACGACTCGATTACATAGTACTTGGACGAACCTTGAGTTTCTGGTATTCTTTCTCTTGATCCTTTGATGCATCTTGAAGTTCACGATTCCTTCTGCGTTCTAATTCGAGATCACGTTCGAGCTCTGAAGAAACTGTGTAAAATAGAAAGTAGAGTTACACAAAATCCTACTTACCGCTAGCCTTGCCGCTCAGGAGGGAAAGTTCGCTATTAGCTAAAATGGTACCAATAAGCGAATGTCAAAACTTAGTGAATACGACTCGCCTTCTCGAACAACATTTTCTAGTTGCTTTTGAAGTTGTTGATTCTTGTCGTTCATATTGCGGAGGACAGCTTGCTGGAACGAACTGTCGGAGAAAGATGAAGCTAAAGTGGAGGATTCAGACTCATGATGAAAGGAAGCCTTGCTTTTCTTGGAAAATCTGATACTGCCAAAAAGAAATGGCACTTGTAACGCGGCGATTAGCTGGCTAGCTATACAAGGTACGGTGAGCCTCTCACCGAGAACAGACTTCTAGGATGGTCGATGGGGTTAGTCCAGATAAGACTGACTAAACACAATGCAGTCAATATGGTAGTATCCTCCCTTATATGTGCTGGCTCACCGTCTTATAATCATTCGAAGGTTGAAGCGAGCAAACCTGGTGCGAATAAGAGTGAAGAAAGCTCTAAATGCTACATTGAGGACGCACAACGACATCATCTCTGCGAAACGGCGAGGCAAGTCAGAGCATATAATGGAGCATGATCATACTAAATTTACGGTTCTCCCAAAGCGGTGTCGCATGCTAGGAGCATGGAATGTCAATTTGACAAGGTCACGACGGGGAGAAGGGTCACAAAGTTGCTTACCTGGACAAAGACGCGCAGCACCAAATAGCTCGTTGGCACATTCAACTGAGAAAAATGAGTATATGTCCAACTGAGCGGTGTTTGATGTTGGTCGTACCACAAAATATATGCGAACCTAAGTCACCTTGGGTGAGCCAATTCCAACTCTGCAGGGCTGAACGACGTACATGTTGTCTGCCTCGTCAAGGGGTGAGATAAAATAAAAAAGCGTTTCAGATGTAACATAGGAAGAGCGCACAACTACAGCCTTGTCCTTGAGCGGTTGTCGGCATGTGAGCCGGTTGCATTTGAGGTCAATGTCCATGCCTCTTGAGTAGTGAGACGACTTCAGAATCACAGTGAGAAAGGAATAAAACAAATCATCAGCATTTATGAGCGTAGTGGATGAAGTTCCAACTTCGCGCCACCTTCGTGACAACACCTAACCATCACATGACCAGTATGCTTATGGGCCGCTGGCAGGTTGGCAGTGGGTGGCCACTGTCACTGTCAGTGTCAGAATTGTGAAGTCTTGCGTGGTTCTCGTTGGTTCAACAACACCTTCTTGAGGGTGAATTTCAGCGACTAACTCTACCCAAATATTTACATAATTAAAGAGAGAGATGTGCAATTTAGGAGACGCGTGCGTAAATCGCATGCAAGAAATGAAGTCTATAGTGATTGCGTGGGAGGTACAGGTTGTGTTAAAGAAAGTAGGAGGTATACAGGAAATAAGGTACCAAGAAAGCAAATAGACTGCACGAGAGAAGCGAGCGACAAAACTAGGTAGAAATCATGCCCGGATCTTCGTCGTCCGTAAATACTTCGGCGAAGATCTCCTTGCCATCGGTGGGCAGTGCCGCAAGTTGTGTAGGGGCAACAGAAGGGTTGTCCCGCGACGCCTTTATCCTCCGGATGCGTTCCTCGTTCCATATTCTCTCCAGGGATTCCGAAAGGCTTTTGAGCCCAAACAGGAAACCCCGATCGGGCTGGTCAGGATAATGCGGAGGGAACCTGGCGTATAGAAGCCCAGTATCTGCGTCGACTTCCGCTTGATATCCATTGGAACTTGTGAAGACCTCATGAGAATTGAGACTATCTAGCTTGTCACGAGGAAGCCAATCCCTCCCGGTCGTCGTATGGGCAAAATCGACAACACGGACATCGACTTCGCCACGCTTTTTGCGCCAAGTAGAGCGTTTGGCAACAGATCCGGAAAGGAGGTCCTCGCTGTGTGATCGGCGTAGAGTAGGCTCGCCGTTCTTGCCGCTTGCCCTGGAAGAGCGGCGCTCTAGAGACTCCCCACGCTTGCTACGGGGATTCGGGTGCTCCAACATTGTTGCACGGAGCGTGTCCTGCGGCTCTCGATCGCCATCATAGATAAGCAGGATACTACAACCATAAAAGCGAAATCCCTTCAAACGGTTGATGATGCGAGCCAATGCATACAGCTTTTGAAGGAGAATTGGGATCTGATATACCAACATGCGTTGCCCGTTGTGCAGAAATGATGCGAGCACAGAGTCAAAATCCTCAGAACGGATCTCTCGGCCAGTGTATTTGTCCTGAGTCGTGTACGACTCCGTGACCTGGTTCCATACCTTGGTAGATGAGGTCAGTATTACAAAGATGTCGTACTGCAATGCAATTCAAGCTTACCTGCATACCGCACACTCTGACTCCCAGGTGACGGCTGGTCGTTCTATCACACTTCTTACGTTGGCTTTTCTTTTTTGCAGACGTCGCATCCATGCCGTATTGGCGAGTACCCATTTTGAGATCCATGACGCATGGGTGTTTTAAACGTCCGGTGAGGTCTTCCATTAAAATGAAGTGGTTCTGGCGTGTCACGGGCGACTCTGATAGGGGTTGCTCTGGCATGACTTCCTCCGTGTGAACAGGTAAGGGGAAAGACGGCTGATGCGGCATGGGACAGGGAGGGTGAAGCGAGTCAAGGGACCTCGAACGACTGCGACGTCGATTTATATAAGGAGAGAGATCGGACACGTCAGGAGATTCGAGGTCCATCTCGAATATGTCCATCATGCCTTTGCATTCTCGTTCGGGATGCTCAGTTTTATCATGGGCAGAGTCACTGTGCGCTCGTCGAATAGGGGTGTCGCCGTCTGAATGAATATCGCGGCTGTGGTGGTCCCGACGCGGTAACTTCTTCCTTCGAACACGATTCTTCAGCGACCGGGTAGACGTACCATCCCCTTCTCCGTCTGCAGTATCCCCCTCGTCCTCGGTCCTCCAAGAGCCCGCAAAGCGACCTCCAGTACGCCGTCGAAATCGCCTCAAAACAGTGTTGAAGACATGATCCTTTAACCGCGTGTTCACGACTGTTGAACCAGTTCCACCAAACCACGGTGCATGTTGTGCTCTCAGGGGTTGTTCTGAGTTAAATGCCCTGATTTGTGGTCGGGCCAATGGATCGTTGTCTGCCATGCCATTCGCGGCGAGGGGGTTCGCCTGCCCGAAACCTGGTGGGAACGCACGAACGGTTTGGTCAGGCGAATTGACGGGCGTTGGCGCATCGAGTTCAGAGGCGTAGTTCCCCAACGGGCTAGGTTTGAATGAAGGTAAAGAATTCAGGGTCGGTGTGGAACCAAGATCGGGACTAGAGGCTGTGCCTGAGTTCAAACAACCACGATGGAGCTGTCTTCGTGCAACGGCAGCAGATCCACTCAGGCCAGAGTACGACAATGAGCGATTACGAGTTTCTCCTAGCATCCATTCGGGTATAATATGCCTATTACGGTCTAACACAACTTCGGGCATTTCTGCTTCATCAGATTCCGTGGCGCTGTCATCAGGTTGAATTGGTGGACGACGCTGGCGCGGCGGGATGGGGATACTTGTTGGCGTCTTTGAAGCATTCGGTGACGCGTGCCTTGTAGGCGGATGGGATGGAGGGGATGATGAACGAGGATAGGCTGGTGATGACCTTCGTGATCCGTTACCTCCTTTCGGAACACGGCGATAACTAACGAGCATCACTCCCAGATATCGAGGAATAAAATCCAAAAGTGGGGGTGCTTCTCTTTCCACTGCCTCGTAAAAAAGATTCTCGCGTGACACAAGGGGCTAGTGCAAATAATGGTAGTAACACAGTATAAGTCCGATTCATACAAGAAAAGCATTGAATTTTGCGAACCTTGCATACTGCTTGCCTAGTGAATTTATAAATGGCACTATGGCCACCGACCTGATTGCGAAACGGACGCAGAGGAATATGAGGCAAATTCTCTTGCGCTTCATGACAAAAATCCCGATCCGCGACCGGAGCGACTGTGGTGTGACGTCGAAGCCCATGCCGCCTTTTGTACTTTGACGACAGCCCGTATGGGTCTTCAGATGATAAACCATTCTCGTCGGAGAGGAAAGTAGGGGAGTGAATCGACATCGTAGACGCGGAGGTTGTCGCCGACGCGGTCTCCCATGTCGACTCGTCGTCGGTGGACCACGGCGAGAAAGAAGTGGATCCTTCAGGAGATATGGGAAGGTGGTCAATTGGAAGCAAAGGGGTGGAAGTCTGAATGGGGGTAGGGGACCTTGATTGGTATGGTGAAGTCGATGTGATTGATGATTGGGATGCTTGGGGGCGAGTATATGATATTATTGGGTCGGATTCTACCGACGGTAGAGGGTAAGATAAGGAAGAAGAACGCATAGACGGCGATCGGGATGGTGAAGGGGATGGGGGGTATGCACGAGAACGAGGACGAGCCAAAGGGGAAGATGGTTCATGGTACGTCGCATTGACAGACAAAGACAAATCTGACAAGACGCTCATGTCCACGGTTTCGTCTGCAACGCGTTCACGCCGCCTTCCTCGACCAGCCTCCTGTCTCTTCCCCGCTTCCTTCCTCCACTGTGGCAGGTCACTCGCACTGGGGTCACGCGCTGGTAAATTCCTTTCCTTCGACCATGAATCATCTTCCCGCACACTTTCTCGTGTCCTCACGCGCTCCAACGCGGTCGAACTTCTCTCCCTCCTGACGGCAGCAGTTTCTCGGTCCGGCCACTCCGACCGCTTCACAAACTCGAATTGGGCCTCTGCTACCTGTCCAGGTTGAGAAGTAGATGCCTGCCTGCGGGGCCCAACCGAGCCATCATTGATTCGATAGGATGGTTCAGCAGTTATTGGTTCGTCAGAGCCGGTGGTCTCTTTGAAGAGCTGCAAGGTGGCCGCTACTTTTCGGCCTTTTCCCGCTGTAGGAGGATGCGGGGGGATGCTGCTAGGGCTCGAAGGGGGAGAAGAGGATGAAGAGGTTGCTGAACTGGCCCGTCGGATAGGTAACCGAGGAGTTTTTGGAGAAGCGGGAGAGACCACGAATTCTGCAGTTGACGCCGAAGGTAAGGTGAGAGCACGGTTTCCGGCCTTGCGGAGAGGACGTTTAGGGTTGAAGGAGATATGAGCGGATTTTTCGGTGGCATAGCCGTCAGAGTCAGAAGGATATTCGTTTGAATGTGAAGGAGGAGAATGACCGGGCCGGGAAGCTTGATTTGAAGATAAAAGCCTGTCTGCGACATCATTGGAGTCTGGTGAGAGAGTTTGGAGACGAGGAGATGAAAGGGCCGTTGCGGTGCCCGAGCTTGGGGGTGAAAGGGGGAAACGAAACGATGAGTTCTTTGTTTTCCTCACATCTTGAGGGCTGTCAACGCCATGTTGATCTTCATGCATTAGCCTGGAGATATGCGGAGCGCCCGGCCGCTCTTTTTTTGTTGGTGGCGCTGCGAGCGGTGGTGAGGGGGAAAAGCAAGAAAAAAAAGACGAGGAACTTGAGAGTCGAGTGTGGATGAAGGCAGAGTGGCGGGGTCGAGGTCAGACAAGGAGTGGACTGCAGGTTTTCGAGAGGAGTGATATCACAAGCGGACCACGTGCAAGACCCGGAGGACTCCGTAAGCAAACGTTCAAACAAACATTCTTCGATCCATCCATCCATTCCCTCCTTGCCCTCTGGGGCTACCCTCCCGTCAAGCATCTCTATTCCACCCACAGCGCACGTTTGCACCTTACTCGGTCCTATTAGACACCTCTCCCAACGTTTATCGTCCAACACAAATATCCTTTCACTCTGGGAAAATCACGGATGTCCTCTCCAATAGCCTTAATGGCGTACATCTTGCCAATTTTAAAACCGCTCGGAAATGGGCACAACTCTTACTTGTCCCCCGTCGTCCTGGAGCCCGGAACTCTTGCAATCGATCATTCCCTATCTCTTACCTTCCTTATCAGGCCTACCTCATCATTTATATACACTCTTTCGCCCGTTCGGCTTTCAAATAAATCCCACCGGCAACTTGCGTGACACCAATACTCCCCAACTCCGGCCATTAACCTGTAACTAATCCCGAGAGATTGCCTGAGTGCAGTCTGCACCCTCTCCGCATCTACACCCATGCCAGGGGTGGTCAAATGACATCGTCAAGTTTCCGGTGAGATTCTCTCGAGATTAATCAACGAAACTGAATGATATCTGTTTAACGCCGACCAATTGCAAGTACAATAAATTAGTTAGCAAGCCAAGGCCATTGCGGCGCTCAACCAATATAGTGACAGGTTATTTGTTTTCATCCATGCATCATTTCCTGCAAACTTAGTTTGAACCAAGTGCAAGAGCCTTGATACGCAGGAAACACGAGTGTGTTCTCTTTGGACATGAGTTTTGCCTAGGCACAAACTTGCATTTAAGAAAGAAATTCCTGTTGTATCGTAGGCCTGCTGCACATACACTACTGTATTAAATGTATCACATTGCCTTGAGGAGCTATTCGGTGGGCACTCAATGCCGGACGTCAACATAGGGCGAAAAGAGGGAGAAGGCTTCCACCAACATTGGCCTCAGTACCCCTGGCACTTGGTCATTTGTGGCCTTGAATCTCAGCTTCATTTCAATTTGAGGAAATAGGAAATAGATATGTGGTTGTTGTCATGGAATATATCTAGAAGTATCCAAGTAAGATAACGGAAGATCCGATAGGAAAGCGCGCCAGTCGAGAGCTCATGCACACGAGGAAGAACTCATTGAATAGGTGGTTACTTAGGCCGACTTCGGAGCCAGAGGTGCGCCAGGTTACAATCTCAATCAATTCTGCCAACAGATAGAGAGGGTTCGGTCAAACAAGCCTCAGCACAAAACTAGACGCAGGGGAGGGAGATGCTGTGGAGTCCTGTATAGATATGAGACAGGAAGAAGCTGTAGCAAGACTTCTGGGTTTGTACTGGGTCCTTATGCATAGGGCTGTCGTCGTGGGGGGAAAAGTTGCTGATGGGGTAATGTATCAGCGAAGTATTCCAGACAAAGTAGCGATGGTCTACAACTCCTGGGATAAATCGGCATTTTTCTAAAGGCCCCCGTGGCGCCAGCGTGGGGCAGGAGGAGTTGGACGGAAGCTTGAGTTTCCGCATGATAAAAATACAGTTTCCCACGCCCGGAGCGTGGCGCTGGACGATTTCAATTGTCTTTATTATATCTTCCTTTGAATTCAACCAAGAACTACATTTCATTCAAAATTCAAAAATACATTGTGTTGGCAATACAAGCACTAAAAGCTATTTCATTGAATCATTAGATGAAATTATGGTGTGATGTAAGACATTACATTCCTGAAATCGGTCCAGGGCAGAACAAATACAGATGCACGGCCAAAGATATGCACCATCATATGACCATAACCTCATCAACTTTTCTCCGTTTCGCCGCAGGGCCTTCATCGTCTGAATCGTCAACGATAACGATCGGAGACCCCGGGTCTAGCGGTGGTCCCTGACTGACATCCATTGGGACATGATCTGGAACAGACACAGTCGCGGGAAGCGGTGGTGGTTGCGAGCCTCCTGGTGCAGCAGTTGCACCAGCGGATTTCTGTTCGACTGGAGCATTTGCCAATGGAGGTCCTGCAGGGTTTGCAGGCGCATCAGGCTTCTTACCAGCTCGCATTCGCTTCACTCGGTTCCGTCCTTTCGCCCTCCTTTGCTTAAGGGCCTTCACCATGTGATCCTTCAAAACCTGTAAAGCCGCAATCATGCCCATCTTCTGCAAGCCCTCCAAAGTTTCCTTCGTGAGCCCGCCAAATACATCAGGGTCTAAAATGAGGGTCCTTTCATGGAGAATCATGTAGCCTTCCTTCGCAGAATTATGAGGGTGCGTAGGCGAATAATCGGGATGGGTTGGTGGGATAGGTCCGAGGACAATCGGCAGACTGACATCGGGAACAATATGTGTACCAGGCTGCACCGTTGGCGGTGGCACGGACGGTGGTGGTGATTTTACAGTAGGCGCAGTGGGAGTGGGTACAGGAGGCGGTGACGCGGAGGCTGCCATTGTGGGGGAAGCATGGGTGGTGCCATTTATCGCTGACAACGGATGCATGGTCCACGCTGAGTAGGGATTGGGCGCTGTTATTGGTGCGCCCGTGTAGCCTGACGTGACAGGAGAGGGTTGTGGTATGGTCGTCATATGTGCGTGATGGGTGGTGGGGTATGCAAATACTCCCGTCGTTATAGGAGTGGTGGAAGGGGCAGGGGATGTGGCAGATATTTGTGAAATTGTGGGCGATTTGCTGCTGCTTGCTATTGTGCTTGATGGAATATTTTGTGCAGTAGTTATTGGCGTCGTTGTCAACGGCGGAGAAGTCTTCATGGCAAGAGGAGTAGACGTCAACGGTGGTGGTAATGGTCCACCTTTGGAATCCCCCTTGACACTTCTCTTCAGTGCAGGTTCCAAGATTGCACCCTTGTCTTTCTTCCTGCTCCGTACTGCTCCGTCCGGTCCATTAGAGCGTCCAGCAATAGCAGACTGTGTAATCTTCGTCTCCTGGTCCTCCAGTGACTGTGAGTGCTCCGGGTCAAGCTTCCAGAAGAACCCCTTTCCCCTATCACCACCGCAGCGTTCCAGTTTCTGAAAAGCCTTACTTGACGATAGATTGTGGCGAACGGAACTCTTTCATGCCGAGTATTGAGGATCATCTGCACAGTACATAAAAAAAGAAAACGCACCATCCAAGATGCATCCGAAAATCGATAGTACTCGTAATTGTTCATTATCCAGTTACATATCTCCTGCAATGTAGCCTTCTCGCCGATAGCTTTGATAGCTCTGTAGATAAGCTGAGCGTATGTGTAAGGTGGTTTGGGGGGCATGTCCTCTGGTTTGGGCTTGGGAAGAACAGGGGGATCCACATCTCCTTTTTTCCGTTTCTTTGATGCGGCACTTTTGTTCGTCTTTCCAATTGAGTTTGAGTTGGGGAGCTGGGGCGATGTGAGTAATGCCTTTGGTTTCAATGGTGGGGCTGGGGGTGATATTGGAGCGATTTGAGGTACTGGAGAGGGGGGAGGCTCGACCTTGACCTCTTCAGGCGGTGGAGGCGGCGGCGTATGTGAAGGTTGCGATGACGGTGGAGATATAGAAGTGATATCGACAGAGACTGAACGCTGTCGGTTTGCGGATGATTGGGAACTTGGAGATGGGCTGTCCTCTGGGGGAGCTGGCGGGGGAAGCACAAAGTGGAACGTGCGTGATGCAATTTGAATCTGGGACCTGCAAGCCGATGAATGAAGACCAAGACACGGAGATAAGAAACACTTACCTCTCCCCCAGAGGTGCTCGTGTACCGCTGCCAGACCAAACGCCATCGACCCAAGCGCCATTACGGCCTATGACGTTGAGCACGAAGCGTTCATCGTCCTGGTCGTACTCTATCCTCGCGTGAAGACGCGAAACACTCTTAAGTGCTCCAAGATCTACATCTACTGGTACGTTCTCGGCGGTGGATGACGTGGCAGTATTCGGGTTGGGAACACATCGTCTACCGATGGTGACAGAGAGAGTCTGGATGTAGAAAATGAAATGGGGAAAAACAAGAGAGTAATAGGCGGAAATCTTTTCTTCCTGGGGCGGAGGAGTGTGCTCCGTCTTGACGACAAGGGGTGCGTTGGGGGATGGGCAACGAGTGCGGGTATCCATAAGAGCGGCGTGGCGTCGACGAGTATGTTGAGGTTGAGTCGTTCATTTGCTAACTCCGGCGCTAAGTCCTCACGTGATGACGGAGCTATGTAAGCCATTTATATAAAAATCAAATCTACTATCCTTCCAAGAAATGGCTACCACCGAAGTAACCATCGATGCCGCAAAGAGCGCCGTCGATAAACTCGCAGAGAAGGATGCAGCCACAACAGACTCGGACGTCCGCTATTTGGCCTATGGTGCTCGCCTGAGGACTGCCCTTCGCGCAGGTTCTCGGTACATTGCTTATGTAGATCCTCAAATTCTTCTTCTCCGATTTTGACCGACGCACATACATAGACTAGTGACGTTGGCGAGGCCTTTCGCCCTGTAATCCCCCCCTGGGCCGTGACTGCCGCATACGGTGTGTCATGGTTATATCTTGCCGGGTGTGTTATGAAAGACACGCGTATATTTGACAAGTGCTCATTGGCCCCTTCCTGATCAGGGATGTAGGTTATGAGTCTTACAAGGCTCACCATCGTGGCCCAACTTCTATAGAAGCCGCCAACTTCTCGGAACACACCCGCATTGGAATTGTAGCAGCGCAACGCGCGACATTCCAATCAATTGCATCCATGTTTGTTTTCTTCCATGCTGACCTGCTGGAGGATTAACACAGACTTCTCTTTACAGGGCCTTGCCTGCGCTCACAATTCACACTGCGGTCGCGCAGGCAAAGAAGGCATTCAAGAATACCCAAAATGCCCGCCTCAGGACATGGGGTCCTACTGCTACAGGTTTAGCTATTATTCCCATTCTGCCATACCTTTTCGATCACCCTGTAGAGCATGTCACGGATCGCGCGTTCGATTGGATTAGGGAGAAAATTATTGCGTCCAACGAGAAAGACAATTCAAAGAGCAAGTCGGAATTGTGATGAATTGCTCAATTCCATCGGACTAGTACAGCGTAGATGCTCCCCACCATATTTTTCATGGACGTCAACAGACTTGGAGTACATATATTTCTTGTTTTTTTGGCCATGTACATTACAAATGTCTCTCTCTTAATGTAGACAGAACCTTGGAATACTTAGAATGCAATTAAGTACGGTAACTGAAGGGAAAGCAGCGAGCAAAAGACACGATGTTATCCAGAACCTTACAAATTCGTTCTTCCCAATGCAAGAGGAATCGAGCTGATACTGCTCGGGGGAATCAATCCCACCTCGGTGACGACGGCCGTTATAGAAGAGGGGGGCGTTAAGTCGTAAAGAGGGTTCAAAACTTCGAGGTTTTCCGTCGCTGGAGGAAACGCTAGATGTTTTGTAGGTGTTAAGAATTTTGGAGGTGCTGGAGGGCTGTTAGTAAAATTATACCGTAACAAGAACCCAACTTTACCGAGTTCATTCTTGCCAAAACCGTCTAGCATAACGCCATCACTGAACTTGTACGTCTCGCAGCAGACCATGACTGGAACAGAGTGGCCCTTTGCAATCATCGCCACGAGCGCTGTCCCAGCGCGTGAATAGACCGATCCATTTGCGCTGAGCGAATGAGCGCCAATGAGAACAGTGGTGACTTCCGTCATTAAAGACGGCAGCGCAGGAAGAAGCGCATAAGTACATGGAATAGGCGGATTGGCATTGGTCAAGGTTCTTAGGAGTTCCTTGCCTGAGAAAAAAAATCAGCAAGAAATGTGAGGCATCGTTTCGAGCCTTCTTACCTTCCAGAAGTGGGCGTGAATCCACTACGATTACAGAAAAACGCTTCCCTTCCTCGTGTGCATTCAACAATATCTTTTCCACAGTCGACGATCTGGTGGAGCCATTATAAATCATAGGGCGTTTCTATGGTTGTCAATGCTCACCTTGCATAGGTGAGGATTACATCGCCATTGTTGATTTTTCTACCAGCAAGGTCCTGGATCACTTGATCGGCATAGATGATCCTTTCCCGAATATATTTATCGATTTTATTGCACAAATCATCTTTGGCCTGCGGTCATGAGGTTAGTGGCGTAAAGAAAATACGCGATAAAAACATACGTCTTGCTCAATCATATCGATGTCTGATCCACTGATCTCCAATTTCAGTTGCCTGATCGCGTTACCCATCGTCACAGACATAGGGCGCGCAGCAACGAGATGTGTGATTTGGGGTGAGAGATGAGTCATCAGATGTCTTGAAAGGGTACTGTGAGATGGTGTAGTGTAATCTTGGATGACCTAGATATGGTGTGGTTAGTTCCTTCTCTTAACCGAATTTGGAAGAAAGACAACAGACAGTTTTGAAAGCATTCAAAGTTGCAATACACCTCGCATTTGAGCCACATATGCGGAACTCTGAGAAAAGAAGGCCCAGGCGAATGATAGCAGGGTGGATGTCGCCTTTGATCGCGTGCCCTAGTTGTTTTGGAAGCCCAAAGTGTGAAAATATTCTGAGGCCCCGAGAAACTGCTGCACTGTCATCTGCAGCTACAGAAGAGGTTGTGGCTGGTTCCTTCGCAGATGATGACTTCGCAGGGCCGCTGCCACTAGCATCTCCAAATTTCTTTTGTGATGGCGTCGATGGGGCTTTCGGTTGCTTTGATTGTGCAGAATCTTTTCCAGAAGCCGTACCAGGCTGAGCAGATTTTTGTGCAAGTTTCGCTGCACGTTGACGTTCCTGCAGTTCTCGACGCTCAGCTTTGGTCATGGACTTTTGGGATGGTTGCGACGGTTTGGCCCCTTGTGGCGCTTCGACCTTGGTTGGGACAGGCATTCGGGGTGATCGGGTGACGTTGGAGAAGATCGCGTGTGTTGAAGAGTGAAGTGGGCAGTGGGGCGAGTTTCAGGACGCTAGGCTTCCCGTTGTTGGCTGGAATTGAATGAAGGGTGGAACGAGTCAGATTCAAAATGAGTGACATAAGATCACGTGTGTTCATCTCAAATGGCCCTGGGCCTTCGGCAAAGGTTTCGCAAAACGACCACGACCAGCGACGACGAATTTCGTGGTCGACGCCCGCATCGTTCCTGGTCATCTCTTGTAATCCTATTGACGTTTAATCATGGTGCGCCTATCATTCCTTTACGCCGTCCACAGATGCTCATACGCTTTTCACAGGGTGTACCCGCGCTTTTCCGTTGGCTCAGCAAAAAATACCCAAAAATCAGTGCGTCCTTTCGGAGAACGATTCATGATACGCGCTCAACTAAATATCAACTCTAGTCTATCCCGTGGAAGAGGAGGAAGAGATACATGTCCCAGATGAAGATGGCAATTCTGTGACAATTCCAGTCAGCATGGCACAACCTAACCCCAATGGAACGGAGTTCGACAACCTATATCTTGATATGAATGGAATAGTGCGTACCTATTCTCCTCCCAAAGTATTTTCGCCAATGCTGAATACAATATATGTCTAGGTTCATCCTTGTACACATCCGGAAGGAAAGGTAGGGCGTACTCTGATTCTTGCAAGCGACCTCGCCTGACCAACACTTATTATAGCCTGCTCCCGAGACTGAGGAAGAGATGATGGTCGAGGTTTTCAAGTACACTGAACGGGTAGTTAATATGATCCGTCCACGGAAACTCTTATTTATGGCCATTGGTGAGTACCATTTTGTGATTTTCTCTGCAGCTTTCTTGTTAAATACCTCTTCTTGACCCTCATTAGATGGAGTTGCTCCTCGTGCAAAGATGAATCAGCAACGTTCTCGTCGTTTTCGCTCTGCACAGGAAGCAAAAGACAAGGAAGATGCGCGAAAAGAATCGGTCGCTCTCTGGGAAGGTTGGCCTCTCCAAATTCAACCTCGACGATATTTTTTTTGACCTTTTTCATGTTAGCTATGGGCAAAGAAGTGAGTGAAGAAGAGAAAAATAAGGTCTCATGGGACTCCAATGCCATCACACCTGGAACACCATTCATGACTCTTCTCGCCACCTCTCTTCGCTACTGGGTTGTCAAGAAGATGAACACTGATCCTGGTTGGAAAACGGTAGGATTTTTCACCCTGCTTTTGCAATCTTCACTCACAATGTCTATAGATGCAAGTAATCATTTCTGATGCTAGTGTTCCTGGAGAAGGAGAACACAAAATCATGGACTTCATCAGACGCCAACGTAGTAATCCTGGACATGACCCCAATTCTAAGCATGTAATCTACGGCCTGGTAATTTTCTACCGATTTTTGCCCACATTATGGATGTTGAAACTTCTAACAGGATGCCGATCTCATCATGTTGGCTCTCGCAACACATGAACCTCATTTTAGAGTGCTTCGAGAGGATGTTTTTGCGAACGATACAAGCCCTAGCGCTTGTCGTATGTGTGGCCAAGAGGGTCATTATGCTGCTCAATGTACAGGCACAAAAGCTGAGATCCAAAAAAAGCCGCCGGCGGAGAAAAAACCATTCATTTTCCTTGATGTCGCTATTCTGCGCGAATACTTGGAAGTTGAACTCAATGTCACTCAGGCTTCATTCCCGTTCTCTTTGGAACAAGCTATTGATGACTGGGTGCTCCTGATCTTCTTTGTCGGCAATGATTTCCTCCCCCATCTCCCTTCACTTGAGATTCGCGAAGGCGCAATTGATACTCTCCTCAAGATTTGGAAACAAGAACTTCCCAGAATGGGTGGATATTTGACTTCGCATGGACAACTTGAGCTTTCGAGAGCACAGATCATCCTTGATGGTTTGGCAAAAAGAGAAGACGAAATCTTTAGGAAGCGACGCGAAGGTTTGTCCAACCTCTGTTCATGTCGCTGCCCCCTGCACTTGGCCACCATTTTTTTTCTCACGAGGGACCCATTATTGACATGAACTTCTATTTTTAGCTGAAGAGCGACAAGATCAGAATGCGAAGCGGCGTAAGTTGGAGCAACAAAACAATAAAGGTGGTTTTACTACTGGCCCTTCGGCCACTCTGGGCTTGACTGTAAATCCTACAAATCCATCATCCTCTGCCCCATCCGCCCATCCGTCTCTGCCACAACGTCCCTTGTATGATTTTGCCGCAAAGGCAGATTCCATTGGTTTGGGTGCTACACCAACCCCACAATCGATTCAAAATATTCCAACAGCCGCTCAAGCATTGGCTGGATCGAATCGCGATGTAGTTGCGAATCGACGTGCGATCCGTATGGCGAACTTGAGTGCTGCCGAGGTTCTGAAGGCAGAAATGTCTGGCCTTGTTCCTGTGAAACCCTTACCTGCGAAACCTCCTTCACCTTCTAAACCTGTTTTACCTGTCGCAACCCTCGAAGCTGCCCCCATGAGCACCACTTCCACCGGGACGAATGTTAATCCTACCGATGATGATGAGGAAGTACCTGGTTTCGGCAACCATCGCAATGTTGTGCCCGCTCCTCAGCCCGAGTCACAGAGTAGCGTGATGGCAGTAGACGCAAACGAAGCAGATGGGGAAGGTGATGTCGATCCAGACACCCCGATGAATACGAATGATGATGATCATGTTGTGGGTGTGAAGCGGAAATTTGAGGAGGGACCTGCTGCCATAGACGAAAATGACGAGGCTGTCACTGTCGAAGAGGATGACGATGCTCCGCCTGATGCATCCTCTATTCCTGCTTTGAAAGTGAACCCCGACGGAACCATAGAGCAAGAGGATACCGTCAAGTGCGTTCTTTTGACCTGACAAATATTACTAAAATGATTAATATTTTAAAGGTTATGGGAGCCCGGATATAAGGAGCGTTATTACAGGCAGAAATTCGGCGTTGAATTGACGGACACAGAGTTTAGGAAAGGGTATGTGCAAGTGTTGATGCAGTCTCATCATCATTGACACTTTACGCCTATAGTATCACTCAAGCCTATGTAGAAGGCCTCTCTTGGGTCCTTCAATATTACTATCAGGGCGTACGTCTTTCCCATATTTTTTATTTCCTTGGCTCATTGTTCACTCAGACACCTTCATGGCAATGGTACTATCCATATCATTTTGCCCCATTCGCCGCCGACTTTGAAGAAGTGGACAAGATGGATCTAAAATTTGTTCTTGGACAACCCTTCAAGCCCTTTGAGCAGTTGATGGGCGTCTTCCCCGCCGCCAGGTTTGTCCGCTTGTTTCCTTGACTAACATCTTATTTGACCACTATTCTGTAGTCGAAAACACATTCCATCCGTTTTCCATCCCTTGATGACAGACGAGGAGTCACCTATCATTGACTTTTATCCTTCAACATTCGAAATCGATATGAACGGGAAGAAAATGGCATGGCAAGGCGTTGCATTGCTTCCATTCATCGACCCAACCAGGCTTCTTGAAGCCATGGCGCCACAGTACCCAAATCTTACTGAAGAAGAAGTCAAACGCAACAAATGGGGCAATGATGTTATATTCGCATCAAATGAACATCCAATTTATCCATCGTACGAAGAACTGTATGGGAAACGCAAAAGTCAAGATGTAAGATATCTTTTATTTCTTCTATACTTCTCGGCTGATCTTGTGCTTTAGCCTGTACCCATCGATACTAGGTTGAGTGGCGGCATTAGCGGCTCTGTATCGAGAAATCCGGACTGTATTCCTGGATCTACTTATTACTGTCCATTTGAAATGGATGGCCTTCCGGATATCCAAAACGATCGGTCCTTGTCAGCTGTGTACTTCTTCCCAAAACAGCTCACACCCCACCGATCGGTTATGCTCCCGGGCGTGAAGAGAGCGCCTCGAGTGTTAACATCGACCGACCTCGAAAACACCAGGAATGGTGGTGGCCGTGGGCGAGGACGAGGACGAGGCGGATGGTCAAATGACGGTGCCAATGGTCGGTCGGGAAACTGGGCGAATGGAGGTGCTGATCGGCGGGGGAATGATCCTTTCCACACACGCCCCAACAGCTATAACCAAAATTCGCAGAATTCGTATGGAAACCCCCGAGGTGGAAGTGGAGGAGGTCGTGGATATGACAACCGGGGTGGAGGCTACCAACAGCCTGCTCGATCATCCTATCATCAGCCTTCCCATCAACAGCAATCATACGGTGGTTATGGCGCTCCTGCACACAACAACTATGGAGGATACAACTCAGGAAGGGGTGGACCTCCCTCTAGAGGCGGGCCACCACCGAGCTATGGAAGCTACGGTGGATATAGTGGTGGTTCCAATGGAGGTGGTGGTTATGGGAGTACAAGTGGAAGTTATGGTGGTGGTGCGCATGGTGGTGGTGC
>JABAJT010000001.1:46941-114934 GCA_018850275.1 Tephrocybe sp. 9174TJB
GTGGTGCCTATGGTGGCGCAGGTCAATCTGGCTATGGGGCTTATGGTGTTTACGGATCAGGCGGGGGCGAAAGTGGAGGAAATTATGGTAATTATACAACTGGGAACAGCGCTCTTGCCTACCAAGGGAACAGCCGAGGAGGCGCCCCTTACAATGCAGGACGTGGAAGAGGAAGAGGCTGGTAAATTGTACTATCTATATACTTTCACAGTAATCTTCAGATTGGTCGCAATCGAGTAACATGCAGTATAATTCAATCAATATACAGTACACGAGGATGACAGAATGGCAGGCATGATAAAGTGCACATTTGGTGGGTATTCATTCGTAGACGAACTAATATTTAGTAATGACCATGCCCACCACCATATCCTGCTGAAGAGTATCCTGGGTTGTTTGAGTAGCCTCCTCCAAGATGTGCGGGGGGAATATAGGACAAATACAGAGCGTACTTGCGTGACCTAATCATTTCTCGGCGCTTGCGATGTCTTTCCTTGCGTCTCTTCCTTCGTTCAGCTTCACGGGCACGCTTTGCCTCGGTACGACGACGACCTTCGGCAAAAACTTCTGCCAGCTGCTGGTGCGGGTCTCCATAATGCTGATACCTCCCTGCGCTGTATTCTAGATCGGAGTCTGGATTATCGCTCACTTCCTCTTCGGAAGAAATATAGTCATCTGGCTCATCGAAGTACGGGAGATTAGTTTCAATTCTTTCCTTTTGGCGGCCGGTGAGACGTTGACGGCCTCTGAAAAGGACTAGCTCTGCACCGCGATGCCAGAAGAACGACTCGTTCCATAACTCGACAAGGTCTAAGATGATAGTTGAGCGGGTAGCTGGCGGTGCGCCAGGCTCAGGTTCCGGGATAGGCAGTTTGCCAGCCCATGCCAGAGTAATGTCCTGCGATGAGGATCAGCGTTCCGTCAAGTATGAGATAATCAATCCCAGCATTACCGTCATCAATCGTTGCCAGTCAGGTTCCAATACATCGTGAGTCGCCAGAACAGCTGGCATCCTTGGTAGTTCGGACCAGAATTTCTCCATGTCCTGAATTTTCATCAACTCAAAGGGGGTGAATGGCTGGGACCCATTGACGGGGCGCGAGAATCCTTCTGGGGCAGCGAGCTGTCGAGACGCAGGAGCATGTGCTCCCGAGATGTTTGGAGACGAACCTGCGTGAGGCATGCCTACCGCACTAGAAGAATAGGGTCCGGCGGGGAGAGGTCCATAAGAAGGCATGGGAGACATTCTTGCGCGGTCCTGAGGAAGAAGAGGCTGCCCTTCCATAACGTGGCCCCGAGGGTAAACAGCTGGAGGGCCAGCGGGCGGGCCTCCGAACGGGGTGGTCGAGCGAGAGATTGGGTCCCGATTGGGTGATGTCGAGTATGATTGATATTGTGTACCACTCGGAGCGGGAGGGACGAACGGCATCGGGGAAACGCGCCCAGTAGCAGAGATAGAAGAGCTGGAGTGATGCCCCGCAGATGAGTAAGGCCTTCCTGTGTTATAAGCTCCAGTTGCAGTCGCGGCGCCATAGGGGCCAGCTGTGGCGCGGCCATCCTGTCGAACACCAGGGTGAGGGCTGATGGAGCGTGGAACATCTACAGGCTCATTGGTGCTGTATTTGCGTGGTCGAGGAGCATGGGTACTGGCTTTTCCGTCTCTTTCACTAGGAACTTGACCTCGATCACGAAGATCGAGATCTCCCATTTTGCGATCGAGATCAGAATAAGCGCCGTATCCATGGCTTCGAGAATACTGAGATCCAGTGGTAGGTAAACCGTATGGTGCAGGCTGTGGGGATGCATTGAAGCTATTGCGCCGTTCGCGAGCTTGCGCATCCTTTTCACGCGCTCTGCGAAGGTCTTCTTCTAGCTCTCGATTGTGCTTGGCTTCGGCTTCTCTTTGCTTACTACGTCCCCTGTGGATCCGGGAAGACAATGAGCAGACTTAGTCCAGAGGTTTCATTTCCATCCATACCATTGGTCATCTACGGTCTGCCCACCTGGCTGTCTCCAGGAAGCTTCAAAACCCTGAAAAAAAATTGTGTCAGACGAACGACATCTATAAAACCATAACGTGCACAAAGGCTCACTGCAGTGGCGGGTCGCGCCTCTGGTGGAAGCTGTGTCGTTTTATTGCCTGGAACCCATTGGATGCCAGTCACCACACCTTCGTCAGTTTGATAGCTAGCGGATCGATTGCATCGATGATCGCGCTGATCAGTCGTGTTGTATGGGCTACTTTGCTGACACCGACTTACCTGGCAGCAACCGCCCTAATTGAAAGATCAACATTAGATCTTAGAAAATAGGCCGTAAGGTTTGAATTTTAGATACGTACTTATACAAGTTATAGATTGAGCGCCCGTCCGGGCCATTAGAGACAGTGTATGTGACATCGCCTGGGACGGCAGGAGCCTGATTCTGACCACTTTGACCAGGAGCAGGAGAGTAGGAACGCTGATAGTTGACCACGTCGGGCGGGGGCTGATGATACGGTGAAGTAGATCTGTAGGGAGAAGCTGATCGATACATGATGGTGCTTTGTAGACTCGAATGTGGGAAGGGAATGGGTCTATAGATCGAACCACCCACAGCCTTGAGCCAGCAGGAACAGGATGGGAAATGAACCTCGAGGCTTCAAGGGTCGTATATACAGCATCACAGACTTGATTAGATTACGCCAGGTTGGGCGTGTGAGAGATCGTTTCCCGAAACAAAAAACATGGGAAAACATCTAAAGGACTAAATAAAACAAAAGTACAGGTAGGTATATCATCCGAATCGCCAGTATAACAGAATAATTATAAGGAGCCCCACTGCTCCCAAAGGTGCGTATTGGCGTATCATGGCGTTGAAATTAATATTTCTCGCTGCTTTACGATACTTTTCGGATTCAGAACGTAATGACGTCGATAGGTGCGACATGCCTATGTGTTGCTATCAGTCGACAAAAATCAAGGGAATCCGCGCCAACGTACGGTCGAGAGAATCTCCACGCCACAGCAGCTCCTCCATGTTCTTGGTCATTATCCTCGTCACGTCTTGCAGGTCGTCATTGAGTCTATCAAGGCCGGATGATGCAGTTGCTGTTCGCGTGTCTCGGTAAAGGCGGGCGGTCTTTGACATGAAAGTATCTGCACAAGAGTAAGAGATTGATTAGAAAGGAGGGTGGCAACGTACCAAAACCGACAAACGCGTAGGGTTTGCGGACAGTCTCGACCTTAGGCCCATACGTTGTAGCAAACTCTTTGGAAAGTTCGTCTAGGTAAGAGAAAGCAAGCTTCCGCGGGTAGGATTTGTCTGCTATGGTGAGGAACACGACATTGTCCGAGACGAGGTAACTGAGAGACAACTCAGCGTTAACCAGAGGTAGATATTTTTTGAGTACGCACTGTAGTGTGTATTGTCCGCTCTCAATTGAGCACCGTGGCTCAGAGTTTGGAGTGATGCGTCTGAATATGAGCTTGGATTGTTGCTTATGCTCCTGGAGGGATTGTTCTGTCTGCACGCAGCGACACGTCAATTGTGCCCTGATTCGACTGAATAGCAACATACTTGCTCGTCGTCTACGCTAGCAGCAAGAGGAAGGGCGTCAGAGGCCCTGACGATGATCGTTGAGCGGACCATGGGGGGAGAAGGGGAGAGTCGCTGGAATGGGCACGTGCTTCTACGTGGAGAAATGTCATGATCAGATTGATCAGTTTTGGTAACCCACCGCAAGGAGGCATATGTTTAAAGAATGGACCTGATTCAAGACCGGCCCCCGTTTAACTGTTGACCACCACCATGCCCGCATCCAAGTTGTTCGACGTCGATACTCAGGTGCGCCAGTCGCCGACAGCCCATCCCATTCCCATTCACACACAGCCCTGTAGCTCACCTTTTACGGCGCCTACCACTCCAACAAGACCAATGTCCTTATACACATCATATTCGTACCAGTCTTGCTATGGTACAGTCCCATCTCACCCGCCGATCTTCTTCAGTGCTGACGCCATTGTCCCATCCAGGACCTTTCAGGTTATGGCCTCCGAACTGCCAGTTCCGTCCTTCGTGCCTGAAATCCACCATCGGATTAACGACTATCTGACCTTCGACCTGAACGTCTCCGCTATCCATGCTGCTCTCTACCTTACCTATTATCTTATTCTTGAACCCATAGCTGCCGTACGTTGCCCATCGTCTTTTCTTGCGTCTCCTATTTGAGCTTGTATATAGATACTCTATGCACCCCAATTAGTCCTGTCGCTTTTGACCGCCACCGCCTACGCCTCAGGTCATGGGAACGTGTCGAAAGCCGCTGCAATTCACGTCGTCTCTTGGATCGCTCAGTTTCTTGGCCACGGTCTCGCAGAAAAGCGTGCTCCCGCACTCCTCGACAATTTGGTCGGTGGTAAGTGTACATTTCAAAACTCTTCTTGGAACGAGTCCAGCCTCACATCACGTCAAAGCTGTCGTGCTTGCACCTTTCTTCGTGCATCTGGAGATCCTTTTCTTCCTGGGCTACAGGCCGGAAATGCACAAACGCATCAATAACGAGATCGGCAAGGAAATCACGAAGATCCGGAAGGCCCAAGGTGACAAGAAAAGGGTAGAAGCAGCGAAGTCGTCGTGATTTTCACGCTGATTCGCCACAATTCGGATGTCATTGGGGCTACTTGATCATATTACTCTTCAACGTACTCCGATACCATCTTCTGATCGGTGTCGCCCCAAACTGCTTGCTGCTTCAAGAAGTATAACATTGTAATACGTATGTATTTTCCCGAGTGTGCAAATGATTCTTGGTGTATTTGTGAACCAAAGGTGTATTTTTCAAAGACTTTGTTATAATCCAGGGTAATACAATGAGAATGACCGTATGTCTCCTGATGTTCGCAATGCGGGAGATCATACATCCAGGCTCTTGGGGGGAGGAAGCAGAGGTTCCCCGATTGGTGTAACGTAGGCAGAGCTCAGGCCACCGTCAACTTTGAGCTCAGTGCCCTAGGAACGGAATTAGTGAGTAAACCCGCAAAATTCCCGTCTTATAACAATCAAAACATACCGTCATGTAACTGCTGTCATCGCTGGCAACTACAAAGAGGCAAGTGAATCTCAGTTCGTCGGCGGCGTTTCAGAACTTACGGAAGAGCGCAGCCTTTGCGAGCTCGACGGCTTCACCGAATCGGCCCATGGGCAGGTGGACAAGCCTACGCTCACGTTTCTCCTCGGTGTTCAGGAAATCCATAAGGAGAGCTACATCACAAGGTCAGACGGGATAGTAGGCCCCCTTTGGGAAACTTACGGGTCTTTAGCGGCCCTCTGCAAGAGGAAACGATATGAGAAGAGTTCTAAAATATTTCACTTCCATTGTATCACTCACGGGCACAGAGAGTTGATTCGAATGCCTTCCCTGGCATGGACGATGGCGAGCTCGCGGGTCATCGCGAGAACAGCGCCCTACCATGAGTGATTATAGGCAATACGACTCCTAAATGATAAACCTACCTTGGAAGCGGTATCTTTGATATACAATATCAACTTATGTGTCGTATCAGCGCGATCACAAGAGTTGCGACTCACATGCCAGTTGAGGAGTTGCAGCTCCGACCAACGCCACGAAACTTGCGGTATTAATGATACTTCCTCCGGTGTGGAGTCCCTTTGACTCATCCGTTGGGTTGTTGCGCATCGCAAGGATGGCATACTTGCAGCCCCACCAGACACCTTTGAGGTTGATCTGCATAGTCAGATCCCAGATCCGCTCTTCTGTGTTGAGGGCATTATCGTCCTCGGGATGCATGATGCCTATAAAGTACAACCGATTGACCCCTATCATATACGATGGAAGGATGAAGCTAACCAGCATTATTAAACTATACAAGAGTTGATTAATATCTCCTGAATGGTTAGAGAAAAATCATACTGACCATGACATCGAGGCGGCCGAACTCCTTAACAGCCGTATCTACAGCGTTCTTCACTTCATCTTCCTTGCTAACATCGGCCTTGATCGCGATAGCTTTGATGTTCGGGTACCGTTTGACAATCAATGCTGCACCAGCTTCCGCAGCCTCGAGTCTATTGTCGACAAGTAATACATTCGCGCCCTCCTGGGCAAACAGGATGGAGGATTGCAGTCCAATTCCACTGTGCAGATCATCTCAGGAGTTGCGGCACAGAAGATAATGATATACTTACGATCCGCCACCAGTGATCAGTGCTACCTACAGCAGGAGGATCAGTTCTAGCAGCAGGATGATGAGGTCGATATGTGTGACGCACTTTGTTTGCTAATCTGCCAGACATTGTAGTGAACAAGATGTAGGGAATAAACTTGCACCCTTGGTCGTTAACAAGCACGCTCCAAGATGGACTCTTTTATAACTGGTTCCGGGAGCAATTCCGAGATAAGATTAGTATGAGCAAGCCCTTTGTGACAGCATCGACACGTGAACAACCAACAGCGTTTGTCACGACGCGTCGAACTATTATAGCTAAGTATGTACTCTATTAGTCACCAAAGAATGCTATTACCAACTGCTCCAGCTCATTGCTTTGCTCCCGCATCAAGGGACTCAGAGTCAATGGATTTAAATTGATATCAACATCGTCAAGCTTATCGTAGTGACTCTGGAAAATCATCAGGATAGCTTCCTTCTCCCGCTCCAAACATGTCACGAAATTCTTTAACCACGTCTGGTAAAGAGCTTGGGAATCCCATTGATTCCTGCGATAGCGGTGCTTGGGTAATCGTAAACGACGCACTTCTTGGAATGAGGGGTTCATGTTCCGGTTGAGCACCAGCTACTAGTAGATTGAACGGGTCTTCTTCGTCACCTGATTCTTCTTCTGTCGCTGAACCTTGCTCGTCATCTTTCGGGGAATGCGTATATCCATCCATAGTTTCATCGACAGACGTTCGTGTCGATTCACCCGCTACTGAAGAGAAGGATGATGACGTGTGCCATTCCAAATGCTTCACAGTTAGCCTATTTGCAAGTCGGATCAGTCGATTGCATCCAAATAGTTGTACACGCACTCAGAAGTTCTGGAATTCGCTTTAGTACTGGGAGGTTTGTCAGCCGAAAGCAGACTCGAAGCATCAAGCTCTTTCTCGATATGACTCTGTGAACTAGGGATTATTTCATCGGAGAGAGCGGCGTTCTCAGACAATGAGGGAGATGAAGGATAGGGTAACTTCGTCCGATTCTTGCGAGGAGAGACGTGGAAAGGTAGCACAAGCTGGCTCTGAGAAGACAGAACATATTCATGGCCACCATCGATTTCAATTCGGGAGGTTTCAGCGTCGTTTGGATCACGTATCTGGGAAGTCTCCAGGTCATGGTTTCCACGTTCCAGACATGGTATTGTTGTCAAGGTATTGTTAGGCAATGGAGGTACAAGAAAGAGAGATGAACATGGAGGAGTCAGCAGTTCAGCATGACCATCTACTGAACGATGATCGAAGGTACCATCCGCTTGTGATTGAGATGAAGGTACAAACTGTTGAGATGATATCGGTGACGGCGATGGGTAATGGTTATCGTAGTCCCCTTGGCCTTCGTGAATACGCATCGATTCTTCGTACTCAGAAGAGGCAGGATAAATAGATGGCGATTGTGATATTTCGGGAGACGAATGCTCCTTTGGTGGACTGAGAGATCGACCGCGGCTTGGAGGCGAATCCTGAACTCGAGTGAGGTAAAAGGTATGGCGGGGCATAGTGACTGGTGTAGGAAGATGAGTTCTATTTTGCAACAATAGTGGTTCAGTCGACAGTGGCGATGAAGGGCCTGGAGTAGTAGTACGATCCGTTTCTGGCAGAACGAGGAATGGACGCGTTGTGTTCACTGGAATTGGCCGGTCAGCCGTCCCAGGTGTAGGAAATGAATTCAATCGTCGAGTAGAAGGTTCTCCTGTGGGCAAAACGCGTGGTAGCACCTCAACCGGGGGTGATGCTGAGAATGAGCTTTGTATAACACAATTCGAAGAATGGTCGTTCTTTGATTTCGATGATTTTGCAAGGGATGAGCGAGTGGTCTCCTGCTTGCTCGGCCCTGCCTTGCTCTGTCTTTCGTTCAAGAAGACTAGCTTCTGCTGTACCTTTGGCTTCTTGCCACTCGAGGTCAGATTTGTGTCCAGGTCCACCTGAGCTCGTTTTCGTTTCCGCAGTTGGGTGCCCTCTTTGTGTTTGCCCTTCGAGCTGATAGGACGGAAGAAGTTCGTTATAATGTCGTCTCCAAAAATTGTCATGCCGGGTTTTAAAATCGCCAGGACGCGACGTTTATGGTCAGGGGGTCAAAGTTTACAAAATTCGGGCGGAGTTTGTTGCGCCAAATGACAAGTACTAGATGGATTGGCACTGTTCGAAATTTATCCCCAATGCACATAGGACCCTTCTTAAGACGAAGTAGGAAGTTTCAGGGCTTGCATGGAGGGAGAAACTATGGAAACTTTTGACGCTATCACAATTCTGCATACTATCATAATATCGAAGAACTGTTGTCAGGCTATCTCAGTACGGTACTATTACCTTACTATACATTTTTTTGTTGGCTGTCTATCCACCGCAGGCTCGATGGTATATGATGCCTTCTCTGTACATGGGTATTTTGGATTTTTGTTATTAATGTTATCCCAGGCCACATTGGACCTGGGCACTGGCAGCGTTGAAGGTCGCTGGAGATTCGAGAATAAGGCGGTTATGGTTGTGGGGCTATGAACCTAAGACAGCGAGTGGTAAGTTACCCATCATCATAATCCTCGGCAAGTAGATGTGGCGTACAGTAGGTTTCATAGTAAGCATGGCCGCAAAATCCCAACGAATTCAGAGTTGTCTTGATTGACGTTGTAATGCTGCTCAGAACTTGGTCCCTTTTCAGAGATTCCTCGAGGTATGCGCTATAATCGAGGAATTTTAAGAGAGTCTGAATACAATTCAACTCGTTCCTTTGACATTATAGGGGATCTGGTTTGTGTATTCATGACTGAGTAACGAAGTTCTGGTGCTTGGGGGGCCTTCATAGAATGATCGAAGCATATAAGTGACGGGGGACCCTGGGCTAAGGATTTGGCTCGTCATTTGGCGCAACGCCAAAATACGATACCCAACTAGTTGTTTCTCTGGACGGAAAATTAAAAATTCTCGTGGATCTGAATACAAAGATACAAATTTCACACAATAACCCATCTTCTTTATCCTGCCATCTGGACATCCTCGTCCGCCGTCGTTGAAGGTACAGTTGCAGCACTGGTCTCCTTCGCGACCATTGTGTCAAGGAATGGCTGAATGACGTCGCCCTCGAGGATGCGGAAAGGACCAGTGGGAAGTATGTTAGTCTCATGCGGGCTGGCGGGGCCAACAAGACCGATTGATGTGTTGTTAGTGGTAAGTTCTTTATCCTGCTGTAATGTCTCGCGTAGCGCATGAAGACCGTGGCGAATAAGATCCTCGAGAGACGCTTAACACAATCGTCAATCACCAACTGATGATATGAAGTCAAGATTTAAACGTACCATCTGCGAAGCTTTCGTAGTGTTTCTCCAAATACGTCTTGGCACTTTGACTGCGTGCACCGATCGACATTGCGTAGTATTCGTAGGAGTTTCCAGACGGTGAGAACTCGTAGAGATGCGGGCCAGTCTGGTCCTGTCCGATAACCAGGAAACCCACACCATACGGGCGGCGACCATACTCTTGTGTATTCACTTGGGCTTCTGTCAAAGCCCGATCATCAGCTCGATACTAGGAGGTAGATAATAAAATACAAACTGTCAGCAATTGCAGATACTAGACGATTGACGGGCACAGGGCGGTTGAAGATCATTTTGGAGGACATGGCTTGTTGGCGCATAAAGTTGCTGCGATGACAGTTCAATTTGAGATTCTATCTTCTGAGACTTCAGCCTCACCTGAGGACACGAGCGTCTGATGTAAGACCAGCAATCGCAATTCCAACATGGTCATCTATTCGGAACATCTTCTGCTGGTACGATGCCAATTCTCCTGTTGATCGCTGCACGTTTCGTGAGGGGTTTAATTAGTTGATTGCAAGATTTATGGCCAAGATAAGAACATACCTTCAATGCTAGAAGCACCGAATGTGTCTTGGAACGAAGACCCACAGCAGCCGAACCCTGCTTGACTGCCTCTAGAGCATATTCGACCTGATGCAGGCGTCCTTGTGGCGAAAAAACGGTGTTGTCTGAGTCGTAAGTATTGCGAAACTATATAAGAATGTTAAATGCACGTAAGAGGGGGAATTTCGAGGGAAGCGTACCATGTTGTCGATCGAGGAGAGCAGGCGCAAAAGCAATCTACAAGGTGACGCGTCGTGCAAGTTCGGCGTTACCCGCGCGTGACTGGGGTTCCTTATCTCAGCATTACCATTCCCACTGAAGTACTGACCGAATGCACCATATCATAAACGAGCACACATAACTTTCAATCGACTTTCATTCATTATAAGTTGTCTACCTGCCCTTCTTCTCTACCCGCCACTCTTTGAATATACCATCCAAGCTCTTATAAACGAGATGTGACGGCAAACACCGTATGATTTCTCCCACCCGTTCTTCCACCTCAACCTTCCCCTTGTCCCCAACCGCCTTTTGGGCGTACTCCACCGTCATGCGGAACATCGCAAGCACCGCGAGTGAGACATGAGTCTGCTGTGAGCCATGAGCAGATCCCTGTGATAATGCTGAGAGCAGAGGGCCTGAGATGCTTGGTGCAGAAATGGCAGGCTGATTTTGATACGATGCTGTTGCTCGCTCGCCCCGTACAAGACGCAGGAGGATCTCAAGAATATTATCCGTCTCTGTCATATGCGTCTTCAAGAAGCGCTGCCTCTCGTTGAGAACACCTGCAGGCGAGTTGGTTGCCCAACCCTCCAGGACAGTCCAAATCGTAGGGGGCTATTGCAATATGGTTTAAGTAATCGACTCCCGAAATTCTGCTTGAGAGGATGTACGCACTGGATCAGGGTCAACTACTTCAATTTTCTTCTCCCACCCTTCTGCAGCATCACCAGCGGCCCAAAACATACGTCCAAACATACTTTTCAACCAGTCTTGGATATCGCCTGACTTTGCCCACTTTGGCTCTGACAAAGGGCGAGCAGTGTCGAGATATACACGTAAAGTCAGACTTGAGGGGATCATCGCCTTTGAAAACGGTGGGAGCGTGTCGTCACTATCAGAGTCTTCAAATATCGTCTGTATAGGCAAATACGACTTCGTTAGGTCGGAAAGGCCTTCAACCTGAATAAGAACGGGTCAGAAGAAGAGAAGAATGGTCGAAAATATAAACTGACCAGAATGCCCTTGAGACCATTATCACCGTCCTTGATTATGTTAACAAGAACTTCAATGCGACCTTCTTGCCTGAATAGCTTCAAGGATTCCACAACCTCCGCATCGACTACAAGCCTCCTGTTTCCCCCTGCATAAGATATCGACAAGCGATTAGCGGACGGTATCCTTCCAGCTTTGATTTCGGGTTTTACAACAGGGACAGTAGGCGACCCTCCATATGTAGAAGTCGACGAGGTCGAGAGCAGCGTGTTCGAAGTGGGCGGGGACGCAGGTGGTTCTGGAAGATGGTCCATTTCCTGAGTCCCATTTTCAAATTCATCAATCTGCGTTTGTGTTTCCTCGTGGTCGGTCGTGCCATTTACGGCAGGTGTTGTTTCCTCTGTTGAAGGTTTTGCATGGTCCGCAATATCGAGCGGTGTTGCTTTGGATGAAACAGCAAGAAGCGCATTGATTGCACCTGTGACGCTTGACGGGTCTGGAACCTGCGTGTCGAGCAATGGAATATGATCAGCATCAGTGTCATGATTGTGATCCCCACTATATGAAAAAGAAAACGATGCGCGCGTGAGAAGTGAAGAATAGAGAAAAGGGCATCAGATACGGACACAGATGAAACGAGAGACGTGTGTTGCGATGATGCGATAGAATCAGCAACAACGGGAGGCAGGGACATGAGCACTGGAGGCGCCGACGCCGGAGGGGCAGGTGTACCCTGATCGTCAGGAGCACTGCTGCTACCTGCATGAGACACAGGCGGCGCTGCAATCGCAAATTCAGATTCTAGAGATGTATCGGCCGCGCCTCCGCTGGCCTCACCAACAGCATGATTCAGATCGACGACATTTTCAGACGCAGCTAAAGGGGTAGTGGCGTCACCCTCGGGTGCACGGGAAATCTCAACGGGGACACCGCTGTTGGGCTTTGCGTCCTCAGCTCCGGGATCAACAGCGAGCTCATGAGTAGCACCGCCCTCTGGCGTTAGCATATGTATATCACCCCGCATGCCTTTAAGAGAGAATGAAAAGTTAGTAGTGTGCGCACGATGGCGGCCACCCCACCGAGGGGGGCTTTCCACACCAAAGTAGTGTTTCATAGAAATATTTGAAAGTGCAAACTCACTATTGTCGGAGGGAACGTTTGCCTGAGATTCATTCGAAGGTTGGGTCTGGGATTGGTGTTCGGGCGCATCATTGTCCGCATTGTCCTCGTGTTCGTCGGCTTCTACTATTTGCGATACACGCAGTCGCTCCTCATCGTCCTCGGCATCATTCTCAGTATCATCACCATGACCATGGTTTCCCTCATGCTCTTCCTCACTATTCACGATCGCAGCCATCAACCAATCTTCACTCGCTGTCTCCGTCTGAGCTATGCTAGGTGCGGCACTTGACCCATCTGCGCTCACGGCCCGCCTCTGTGGCGGAGGCGGACGCGTGCGCTCCTCTTCAAGGTCACCATCATCATCTTCAAATTTCTTACGTTTACCCTTGCGCGAATCAGAGGGGGTCGCACCGAGGGGGAAGGAGGGAGAAGCATTGTGAGGGATGGGGCGCGAGTCGTCCGCTGTGACGGGGGTATGAAAATATATCCGAATCCGTGAAGGAGGGGGTGTATGTACGTTGACCTCGGTAGATAGATGAGGTGACGATGGAAGAGGGCGTACAGGGAGAGTTGACGTTGTGGCTTCCGGGGCTATTGTTTGTGATGTACCATCGCCCGCTATAGTTTCTGTCTCTGCTGCCGGTTCGTCAACTTGAGTCTCTGGTTGAGTCTCTAGTTGTGTTTGTATTTTCTCCTCCGTTGAGACTTGGTCGTCCATAGCTTCCTCTTTCA
Organism: Tephrocybe sp. 9174TJB; assembly: GCA_018850275.1. Lineage (NCBI taxonomy): Eukaryota > Fungi > Basidiomycota > Agaricomycetes > Agaricales > Lyophyllaceae > Tephrocybe > Tephrocybe sp. 9174TJB. The sequence continues at coordinate 60,079 of JABAJT010000001.1, forward strand.
CGGCTGTTGCGGAAGCCTGAGAATCACCTTTCCCAGATTCAGCTACTTCTTCCGCAGATTCAATTTTAGCAGGTGTCGGAGGAGGCAATGCACCCCACGTCCATAACAGGTCACGAATTTCCAGACCGACGATTTTGAAGTCTGTCAGTGTCCGTCTATTTTCATCCTTTTTAGCACTACTGCCAAAGGACGACTGGCCGTCTCGCGAATTGAACGATGCATCTTGGCGAGGTCTGTTGCCCTGATGCTGGCCGCCTCGACCACCCCGGAAAGAGCCTCCACCTTGATTATACGACCCTTGAGCCGATGGGCCGCCTCGCCGATTCTGGTAGTCCTTATTCCCTCCACCACCAAAGTTCCCGCGCGAACCATGTCCTCTTAACGAGTTTGTGCTTCCACCCCCTCGTCCACCACCACTACCACCACCACCGATGAAGCTGCCACCTCCTCGACCTCGACCTCCCGCCATTCCTCCACGCGGACCCGACATCGATGCACCTCTCCCACCTCGCGGTCCTCCCGAGGGCCCTCCTCGCCCCCCTCCCATACCGCCTCTTCCCGAACCTAATGAGACATTATTCATACCCTGAGGTGCTGTGCCCCGTGCGGGGCCAGACGGTCCTAGATATGGTCCAAGATTTTGAGGAGGTGGAGGCGGCGGAGCCTGAAACTGGGGTTGTGGTGGGGGCTGTCGATTGGAGTTCGGTCCATCGAAGCGTTGTCTTTTGGCTGGAGGAAGGTGTTGAGGAGGGGTGTGGTGAATGTGATGCCGTTGCTGTTGTTGATGTTGATGCTGTTGTTGTTGATGCTGTTGATGCTGAGGTGGAGGCTGTAGATGTGGTTGGAAAAACTGCTGAGGTTGCTGGACTTGTGCGTGAGGATAGGGGGTTGGTGCCATTTGCTGAGGCGAAGCTGCTACTGCTTGAGGGACATATGGCTGCGGGTAACCCGCAGAAGGCTGGTAAGGGTTGTAACCAGGCTGTACCTGTGGTTGAGGGGGCGGTTGTGCAACTTGAGGGGGAGGGGGGTGATGATATTGGGCCTGCATTTGTTGCAACTGTTGCTGCTGCTGCTGGCGCTGCCATTGGGAGCCATATCCATAATTCGCGTACAACGCACTCTGTTCAGCAGGTGGGCGAGGTGGCTGAGGCTGAGGCTGAGGGGCGGTCCATTGTGGGTTATAAGGCGTTACTGCGGGAGGTTGCTGCTGATGAGCAGCAGTAGCAGCCCAGTAGGCCGAATAATCTGGCTGAGCAGGCTGTGGCGGAGGAGGACCAGGGGGCAAAGGAGGCTGCTGTGGCGTATAGCTCGGCTGGGGCACGAACGGGTTCTTGTTCATTTTTCGTCACAAGTTCGCGTGAGCATCGACCTATCCCCGTCAGACGTCCTTCTTCCGCAAAAAAACTCGCAACAGACTCACTTTGACGACTATCTCGCTGCACAGACACTCACCAGACGTTCTCCGCGTTCTGAAGAGCACGTTGTCCAATATTTTTTCGATTTTTACAGCAGCAAAGACGATCAAGGAACAATTCAAACTCCGATACATCTCCCGCTCCCTCTAATATTTCTCTGCCAACACTCCTCCACTCGGAGCTCCTGGTAATCGAGGTGCCAGCTCCTTGGCCTGCGCTGCCTGTCTACGCTTTCGATGTTCTGCCTGTCTCACTGCTCCTCGGATCAGACTCGATCTACGCCTTATATGTGTACACTTACTAGCAAAAAAGTCTCTGTGTAGCGCATATCGCTCATGGACTGGTGCTGGAGTCGGTTTAGCCACTGGAATCGACCCAGGCATCTGAGATGATTTGGCATCGTTCTTGCTGTCTTCCTTGTCTTTATCCTTGTTCTTATCTTTTTCGCTTTCCTTACCCTTCTCGCTCTCCTTTGCTTCCCTTTCCCGCTCTTTCTTTTTCCTCTGCTTCTCCTCCCACTCCTCTTTGATTTTGGCAATTTCCTCCTCTGACAATTCGGTCTTCCGTCCACCACTAGATCCGTCCTCGCCTCCGAGGATCGATGCAAACCCGCGATCGGTCAGATGCCCAGGGCAGGTGTAAAGGAAGTCTGTCGTATTGATCGTCGCGAGAACTGTATTGGTTGGCTTGTAGCACACGTAGCACGCCTTTGCTGTTCCGGCTGTCTGCTTTTCATGTGTACTGGCATAGACGAGTGTGTGTGGGACTACTACTCACTCGTTTGTAGTAGACATTACTAAACAACGACATGATTCCTGTGGTTATGCCGTTGAAGGTGACCCAGCAGTTGGATGGCTCTGAAAGAAAACGCAGAGAACGCTATCAGAGGCGCCCGAATAATAATATGCTGCTCTCGATCTGTACTGCAAGCAAAGCAGTGCGGCACATGGTCCGCCGGAGTTTCAAAATTCTACATATCAAATGATCAGCCCCGTTTTCTTCTCTTTCAACCCTCCTCTCATAACGGTTTGTGCCAGCACCCAGCCTTGCCCCGGTTTGACGCTCATATCCTCTTTGAACAGACAAAAAGTCGCTCAAAAAAATATAAAAACATTTTCATATACAAGCGGTTGTGTAGTTGTTCACTTCGTGTGCGTACCTTGCGTTGCTGGCTCCAATTTCATCGTCTCAAACTCATATTTTTCCTCTCGAAACAGTCGGAAAAAAGACACAGAATACAGTAACGACCCCAAAACCTAGAAAATCCATTTATACAATGTCTTCTCCTGCTGCCCCCGAGCTCGCTCAGATCGCTTCTGAGGTTGCCCCCCAGGTCGCCCCTGCCCCATATAACCCTCCTGCGCCTCAGGCATCTGCTGCCGCTGCTCCATCTGCCTCTCTCTATGTCGGAGAACTTGATCCCACCGTCACTGAGGCTATGCTCTTCGAGATCTTCAACATGATTGGTCCCGTTGCGAGGTTTGCGCACAGAGTCTCATCCCTAGACTTCGGTGACTCACGGACTTTGTTCACAGCATCCGTGTCTGCCGCGACGCTGTCACACGCCGCTCTCTCGGATACGCCTACGTCAATTATCTCAACGCCAACGACGGTACGTTTCGAAATTCAGTACACATACAGCTTACAGCTTGTACTCATGCATACACTCTTATAGGCGAACGCGCTTTGGAGCAACTGAACTACTCCCTGATCAAAAACCGTGCATGGTGCGAAAAACTTCTCTTCTTCCAATACAATAGTCTAAATCCCACATCAGCCGGATCATGTGGTCCCAGCGTGACCCCGCCCTCCGCAAGACTGGCCAAGGTAACATCTTCATCAAGAACTTGGACGAGGCGATCGACAACAAGGCGCTCCATGATACCTTTGCCGCGTTCGGTAATGTTTTGTCTTGCAAGGTGGCGACCGACGAGCAGGGACGCTCCAAGGGATACGGTTTTGTGCACTACGAAACTGGAGAGGCTGCTGACCATGCCATTAAGGCTGTCAATGGCATGCTTCTCAACGACAAGAAAGTGTATGTTGGGCTCCATATCTCTCGCAAGGTTCGTCTATTTTTGTTCAGCAAGTAACTAGAGCTCATTTTTCTTGCAATGTAGGAGCGCCAATCCAAGCTTGATGAAATGAAAGCTCAGTTCACCAACCTCTACGTCAAGAACATCGACCCGGCCATGCCCCAGGAGGAGTTCGAGAAGCTCTTCACTGCTTTCGGCACCGTCACCTCCGCTCTCATCTCTGTCGATGAAGAAGGCAAGAGCAAGGGCTTCGGTTTCGTCAACTATGAGAATCACGAGGAGGCACAGAAAGCTGTTGATGAGCTCCATGACTCTGAGCACTACGGCAAAAAGCTCTTCGTATCTCGTGCCCAGAAGAAGGCCGAACGTGAGGAGGAGCTTCGCAAGGCTCATGAACAGGCGAGACTCGAAAAGTTGAACAAATATCAAGGTGTCAACTTATACATCAAGAACCTCGAGGACGATTTCGATGATGACAAACTCCGTGCTGAGTTTGAGCCTTTCGGTACTGTTACCAGCTGCAAGGTGATGTGTGATGAACGCAACGTCTCGAAGGGCTTCGGCTTCGTCTGTTTTTCATCCCCAGATGAAGCCACCAAGGCTGTCGCTGAGATGAATAACAAGATGATTGGTTCTAAGCCTCTCTACGTTTCCCTGGCTCAGCGCCGCGAGGTCCGCAGGCAGCAGCTCGAAAGCCAGATCGCCCAGCGCAACCACATTCGTGCTCAACAGGCCGCCGCCGCTGGTATCCCGGGTGGATACATCAATGGTCCCATGTATTACCCTCCCCCTGGCCCCGGTTTCCCTCCCCAAGGCCGCGGGATGATGGGTTACGGCCAGCCTGTAATGCCTCCTCGTGGTGGTGCCCGTTACCCACCTGGCGTTCCCGGATATCCTCAAGGCCCACCTCCGCAAAACTACGGCATGCCCCATGGTGGCTATCCTCCTCGTGGCCCTGCTGGCCCTCCTCGTCCTGTTGCCCGGGGACCTGGCTCTTCCCCCACCCAGCCAACCGTTCCCATGCCTCGCACTACTGGGCCTCCTCCCTCTGCCAACGGTGCTGCCCCCCGTGGTGCTGGACCTCAGCAAGGCCGTGCACCCGTCAATGGTGCCCCCGTGCCCACCGGTCGCGCACCACCCACTCAGCCCAGGGCACAAGCACCTCCCGTTGGTCGCGGGCCTGCCGCCCCTGCCTCAAGTGCTGCTCCTGCCCCGGCATCCGATGTGCCAACTATCACTGCTGAGCAGCTCAACGCAGCCTCCGAAGCGGAACAGAAGCAGATGCTTGGTGAGGTCATCTACCTCAAGATCGCTCCGTACGTATATTTTGAATATTTCTATTACTCGGACACTTAATCTATCTGCATACTCTAGTGAACAGCCCGAGTTGGCAGGCAAGATCACGGGCATGCTCTTGGAGATGGATAACACTGAGCTCCTCCACCTCTTGGATAACGCCGAGGCAATGAACAGCAAGGTCGCGGAAGCTCTTTCAGTCTTGGGCGAGATCAATGCCTAAACATCTTGGGATATGATATGGCGCAGAGTGGTTATGGTTATGTTATGATTTTGTGGACCGAATCTCGCGATTCCGGCTCCGTCCTCTCATTATGCCTACTGACAAAACCTTATGCCTCCTTCCCCTCATATGATCTGACCGTCTTTTACATGGCTCGTTGAGGCAGACTACCACAAAGTTCTTGGGTTTTGGTGGTCGTTTACTTTATCCTGTACTTTTGAATGAATGTCGTCAACGATCTGCCTTCCTGACACAGACTGACGCTTTTGAGGTGTGAGCTGTATGTATGCAATTGAAGCTGATGCTACAAGGGACCTGGGAGCGGTTCACATGACGGAGAAACATATTTGGCGCAATCGCATATCTACCCGACCTGGTCCTGACTTGCTTCCCACCACCACCATAGCCATGTCCACTGTCGGAAAACCAATCAAGTGCAAAGCCGCCGTATGCTGGGCTGCCGGCGAGGAATTAAAGCTCGAGGAAGTAGAGGTAGCACCTCCCAAGGCTAATGAGGTCCGGATTCAGATCCTTTACACAGGTATACAATACTACTCCCACCCCCAAATGTCTTGTTAAAAACCACACGATTCTAGGCATCTGTCACACCGATGAGTACACACGCAGTGGAAAGGATCCTGAAGTGCGCTATAATGTCTATCGTTTTTCAGTCTGAGTCTTTTCTGAACGTTACACGATCCAGGGTCTATTCCCTGTTATTCTCGGACACGAGGGTGGCGGAGTTGTACGCTCGTCTACCCCTGCTAGTGTCCGCGATCTGTGCTGATCGATGTAATCGCTGTGTAGGTCGAGTCCGTGGGCGAGGGCGTCACGAACGTCGCGGTCGGAGATCACGTCATTCCTCTTTACACTGCCGGTCAGATCGGTCCCTCTACGTTCGTAGCGCAGATTTACTGATGCATGATATGTAGAATGTCGCGAATGCAAGTTTTGCAAAAGTGGGAAAACCAATCTCTGCGGAAAAGGTGAGTCGAGCCGCAGTCAGGTTTAGTTAAGGTCGATCTGATGATTTGCAGTTCGCGCCACGCAGGGGAAGGGCCTTATGCCCGATAACACCAGTCGTTTCTCAATAAATGGCCAGCCAATTCACCACTTTGTTAGTCCAGGCTCTCGTACACATGACGTCACTAACCGATAGTTCAGATGGGAACCTCAACCTTTTCTCAATATACCGTCGTCGCCGACGTCTCAGTTGTGGCTGTCGACAAGAAGGCACCTCTTGAGAAAGTATGTCTCCTTGGATGTGGCATCACCACAGCCTGGGGAGCGGTCGTCAAACAGCCCGGCATCAGTGAGCGTCACGGCCCAAAATGATTCCAATTTTGTTCTCATCGATCTTTTTAAGAGGATTCGTCGGTTGCAGTCTTCGGCTGTGGTGCGATCGGTCTTGGTGTTATCGCCACATCAGCACTTGTCGGCGCAAGTAGAATCATCGCGATTGACACCAACTCTAGCAAGGAAGCATGGGCCAAGAAATTTGGTGCGACAGACTTCATCAACCCTACGCAATTGCCGGAAGGTAAGAGGATCCAGGACCACCTGGTGGACTTGACAGATGGGGGATTGGACTTCACGTTCGATTGCACGGGCAATGTGTGTTTCTTTGTTCTATCTCGTGTGTATGAGGGATTAAACGCATCGGTTAGGTTCATGTCATGCGATCAGCTCTTGAAGCTTGCCACAAAGGCTGGGGTGTTTCGACTGTTATCGGTGTGGCGGCTGCCGGACAGGAGATCTCTACTCGCCCGTGAGTGTCAAAATATCCCTTAAAGCCATCTGATCCTTGACACCACCCATATGATCAGCTTCCAGCTGGTAAGTATAACCATGCTTTGGAGGTCCATGCATGTCAAACTAAATCCATTATGTGAACAGGTGACTGGACGCACCTGGCGAGGCACTGCCTTTGGCGGAGTCAAGGGCCGCACGGAGATTCCGGGGCTTGTTGAAGGTAACGATTTCGAAGCTTAGTCTTGCGCCAGACAGAGTAATTCATCGTAATATCCATTTAGATTACTTGAATGGCAAGGTAAAGATTGACGAATACGTCACACATCACCGCAAGCTCGCCGAAATCAACAACGGATTCCATGATATGCATGTACGACTTTATTAATTATTGTTTCAGCACTTTTGGCAGCCTCTGATCTCAAACCGTCGTCCAGGCTGGAGATTGCATCAGGTGTGTCGTCGACATGGCCTAATGCCATTGAATGGAAGATGTATCAGGTATATGTGGATCACAATCCCAATGTATGTATGTACATTATGCATTACAAGAAACCAAGTACTTTGCCTCCATATCCATCCATATAGATTCAGCTCTGAGTGCTGTTCCAATTCCGCCAGCACACCGCGTCTTTGCCTAGTTCTCATTGAAAGGCTCTAAGTACCCCGGTCTACCATAATCTGGTCTGGGCTTGCACCCAGAATCGCCCGCCACAGGATGCGCAACGCATATCGTACTTCTCTTCTCCTTACTCCACTTCTCTTCCATATAAATCTGACAAAGGCCAATACACAGACAAGAAACGAGACATCCAAACATAACCGTCGAATGATAATTGTCATGGGGGATCGATCTTCATTCCTCGCAAAGAATGTCACAAGCTCCCGTAACTGGTTCAAACCTCGGGAAACAGGGTGCAATACGATGGACCACATGCCCAAATCATCGATATCCCATTGTGGACCACGTCCTTCGTTGGGGCTGTGACGGCCTCTGGGAGAGCCTATATGCCTTGATGTAAGAGAAGGGTTTGATCGTGATAAGGCTAGGCTGGTCTCCAAAGAATCCATCCGTTCTGTCAAGGCTGCTAGATGGACTTGCACATTTTCCACTGCATATTCCAAGGTTGAATCAGCGACAGCTCGAATAGGCCCAAATGGTGGAAGTGGCTGTGGTGGGCCTCGGTGATGTGAATGAGGAGTATGAGATTCGCGAATTCGCGTTGGGGTTGCAGCGCCTAGGCGAGAGGGCTCAGATATGCCTACGTAAGAGCTCATAGGCAATGAAGATACGGGAGAAGAGCCCGCAAAAGCGGAGGGTGTCTCAAAGTCAGGCCGGGGTTGCACAGAAGGAATAGCGTGTGCTGGCGGTGGGGAAATCGCAATCGACGTGGCAAGAGGTGTGCGATACCTGTGCGATGATAACGAAGATGACGGTCGGTTTGACTGGATTTGAGACATTGGCCGTTCGTGCTCAACCACAACGGGAAGGTCGCGTGGCTCGTCGTCTCCTTCGGGATGCATTTCTTCGACGTTAGTTTGAGTGTCCCGCATTACAAGCGATTTTTTAGAAGGGTGAGAAGGTTCGTCGTCGGAAGTTGTCGAACTCGAGGTATCAGAATCTTCGGACGGATAACGAGATTCTAAAGAAGGTCAGGGGGAAAAAATTAGAGCAAGGCTGTAGACTCACGACTTGCATAGATGTGCCCACCATAACTTTCAAGTTCTTCAATAAGGGTCTTGGCAATAGTTTTATCAGAATATTTCCGAAGGACCTAGGTTACATAGAAAATGAGGTGAAGATTACAGATAAAAATATATCAACGAACCTTTACTAGAGCATCAACATATAACCATTTGGCCTCATACGGGTCTAGATCGCGATGCTTTGCCCATGCATCCCTATATAATGTTAGAGACGACGAAGGCGATAAAAAGGCTTCAAGTTTACCACTTCGCACGACCAAGCATATCCCACATTCCTGGTCGTGGTGTCTTGACATTTCCAACAGTTGCTAAGTTTCGGTGTCAAGAGGGAATACAAGTATGAAGAGGACACAACACACCCTGCTTGTACAGACTATGTTAAAGGTAATGAGATGGGGGGCCCAGGAGCGCAAAAGCAATAAATCACACCTATACATAGTCAATTTCTCTTCATAGTCAGTTTGAATTGGGCCGGTCTTCGGTAGACTCTGTACAATCTCGACAGCACGGTCGAACTGGGCGTCGATTAGTTCATTAGACGCCATGTCAGCTGGTATCTGTGGGAGGCCAAGTTGAGCGTGGCAGCTCTGAGGGGGACGAGTACCGTCGCCCGATGACACGTGAATACCATATTTCCACGTGCCATTGCCGAACTTTCTACATCGCTCCGAGTCTCTTCCATGAACCTCTCCAATGCTTATTCTTGGGGCGTAAAGCTGCCAGCAGTTTGGTTACGCATACCTATGACAGCTGGGCCCGACCATATCGCCTATTCGATCTTTTAGCTTGAATGCAACTGTTTGTTGAAGGAAACCCTGACTCCCGAGCCTGCAGTGGAGATTTTTTCCCGCCGATATCCCCGCCAACTCATCCAACGTCACCTCAGGTGCCAGAAAAGTTCACCTTTATCCGCTTGTTGCGCCAGGCGTTCACTTTCGAAAGTCTTTCCCAGTGACCATTCTTGATGAAAAGGCCGTTGTACCATGCGATCCCTTTCGTGATTCGTCATCGTTGCGTTCCGTCTTATCATACGCCAAACCTTACTCGAATCCAATTTCAACTTGACATCTGGAATGTGCGACTATCCGAGAAGCGCTGGAAACTTGTGTTCCCGAAAGTATGTACATGTGACGAAATGCTTGGCAGATTGAATCACAACTCGATAACTGTACATATCCTTTCGCCGGTGTGACCAAGCTGCTTGCTATCATGGTCTGACTTTAGCTTCTCAACTTTCATTAATCCGCATGGCGAATGCGGTATCGTTTGTCCAACCTCATGCACTGCGAGATGTTTGACACTTCACGGCCTTGCGGCAATATATTGGTCGGCAGCTGATAAGGGTTATTCCTGCCCTTTGAGCGTTTAGGACATTTTATTGTGGGCTTAACTTGTTCCGACAATGTATGTGAGTGAAGATCTAAATTAAACCTCGGCCACCAATTCACTTACACATATATATGTACAAGCATATTCATCCGTCAGGTCAACGAGTTGACCCATCCTTTGTTGATATGCTCACAGATCCCATTGGAGCATCACCCGATGCCAAGGAAGACCATCATGTGGGGAATACTCATATGCTCCGGTGAGTGGACAGGACATCTCATATCAGCGTTACAGCAAGACAAGAACAAGCCTATGTAGATAATATCGAGGTCATATGCTATTGGGTCATCCAATGTTATTTTTAGATCTTCAAGAACCAATCATATCAGCAAATTTCGAAACTATCATGGAGCTGTCCCAACCGACAACCCCCGCTACTAGATAAATCGCAGTGGAAGTTTAGCCAGCAAACTTAACAATATTCCAGGAAGTTTGCACTTTTTTTATCGAGACGATTGGCACACAATAAGCTTTGATCATGGTTGTCGTCATGCGTATGTCTTCTCAATTCAATGTGTTTTTTTCGGCCTGTTCTACTTAAAGCTAAAGGCTTCTATCATGCGGTCAGCTTGAAACATGCGGTTCGGCATCCTTCTGTATATCGCCTGTCATATGTGCATTTTACGGTGCTGTCGTACTCGAATCTTACCACATGGACCTCGAACTGACCGCTCAGAAGAGCTATCATATCGTTATCCCCTTGTTTACCAACCACGCGTTTCAACCATACTGGTCAAAAACCGCCTCTTTGTCTATAAAAGATGGCGACCTCAAACGACAATCGATACCTCTCATCCCATATTGAGTCGTACAATGTTTGCCTCCTTCGCACTTACTTTGCTTCTTGCGACATCCTCGTTCGCCAAGCCGTTCGCGGCAAGGTAAGGCACCTCGATTATCCGCTCGATAAATGACTGACCATGCACCCAGGGTTTGCGGTACTGTTCCCTCCGACGAAGAGGTTCTCGCCATGGAGAAGCATTTCGCTGCCAACAAAGTCGAGGTTTCGGCAAAGCAGAATGCTGCCGCAGTAGCCAACGTCAAGGTAATATACATTATTCCCACATTTCTAGATACTTATGAGGCTCACCTATCAAAGGTGTACTGGCACGTTGTCAGCAAAGACTCTACCACATCGGGTGGAAATGTTCCGTATGTTTATCCGTGAAGTTCGCTTTCCACAACTTGCTCAGACGTCGACAGAGACTCGCAGATCACAAACCAAATCGCCGTCATTAACAAAGCTTATACGTCGCTTGGCGTTTCGTTTACTCTGGCTAACACCACCCGCACAGTCAACTCTGGCTGGTTCAGCAACGCTGCCCCCAGCACCAGCCAACAGACCGCCATGAAGACTGCCCTCCGTCAAGGAGGTGCTGCTGATCTTAATGTCTACAGTGTTGGGTAAAGCTCAATTGAGATTGCAGCGCTGAACGTGTAACTCACAGGATAACTCTAGATTCACTTCCGGTTCTGGTGCAGGTCTCCTTGGATACGCTACCTTCCCATCCAGTTACTCCAGTGCCCCGACAGATGATGGCGTTGTCATCCTCTACTCATCTGTTCCCGGAGGCACTGCTGCCCCATACAACCTTGGTCATGTTAGTGCATTTCACGATCAAAAAGTTTTCAACCTGTCTGATAACATACATTGGTAGACCTTGACTCACGAAGCTGGCCACTGGTTCGGTCTCTATCACACTTTCCAGGGCGGTTGCTCTGGCTCTGGTGATTCCGTTTCCGATACTCCTCCTGAGGCCACCGCTGCTTTCGGTTGCCCCACTGGAAGCGACACCTGTTCCGGTGGAGGTGTTGACCCCATCCGTAAGTTCGCCGATTTCACGCATCGGGTTTTGTCTGAATGAATACCTTGACTTTAGACAACTTCATGGACTACACCGATGACTCCTGCATGACCGAATTTACCGCCGGACAGGCTGCCCGTGCCAAGTCCCAGGTCGCCACCTACCGTGGAATCACCATCTAATTTCCAAGTGCTGTCCAGTTGTGCTAGGATACCAGTCTATATTTCACTATGACTGCACTTGTAGAACGAATCCATAACAGAAATGCAATGTAAACTTTACACTGTCTTTTGGTCGTTCGTTGCACGAGCACCGAGGCCTTTCTGTTAACCTGACGCATCTCGAACCATCCATCAATATGACCGGTTCAACCTCGTCTCGAGTCCCAAGCATCCCGGCCTTGGAGTCCCTAGACTCAGCTTTCAGGTGGCAAGAACCGGCTCAATCGAGTGCAAAGTACTGTACAGGTGGCCTATATTGTTGTGCAAATCAGATGTCACTGGTTGCTCAAGCGCTCACCGGCACCTTTTGCCAGGTTTGGTTCGTTGTCATTCAATCAAGAACGAAGTTGGTAGCATCGATTGGCTCTCTTGTGGTGCTATCTTCTCGCGTATATAACCCGTGTGGCTCGCCGGCGCCACCCGGTGAAAGTGAGGTGGCTGAGTTAACGCTGATCTTTATGTGAGCCTAGGCCCTGTGATGAGGACAAACGCGGTTTAGCCTGGCATTATCTGCAGCCGCGTACCGTGATCCCAAATTTTGCCAACGCACGCACGTACTACCATGCCTTCAAACCGCCATGATACCTAGGAATGCACTGTTATACTTTGGTAGTATCTTGTTTGAATAGCCTTCAGGGGAGTGACGCTTTGAGCCGGATATCTCCTTCACCCTCGGACTCAAGCACTCCATAAGGCCTAAGGCAAGTCTTGAATCATGTATTACGTTCTCTTACTAATTAATAGGAATCGCGTTTAATAGGAAAGTTACGACTGCCCTATAGATGGACTTAGTCATTCAAAGTCTGCTCTTACGTCTTCTATGGGAGGTACATATATACACGAGCGAAGGGAGGCCATCATGCATCTTTTGGTGAACGCCCCCAGTTGAGGAGGCTGTTGATAGTATGCTTATGATGGTTTTCCTTGCCAACCTTGTCTTCACCATAGCGGGCTTTGCTCTCATAGGATCTAACGCCAGGCATGTCTTTTTTGCCTGACTATGATTCTTTGGACTTGAATTGATTTTGAGCAGGATATGTGGAACGACCGTGTCTGAGGCTGAAGTCATCGCGGCTGAAGCTCATTTCCAGGCTAATAAGGTTACATCTTCCCATGAATCATTTGTTGATGCAAGTAGTAAGGCAGTTATCAACGTTCATTTTCATGTCGTCAGTGGCAATAAAACAGCTGCTGGGGGCAATGTCCCGTACGTCTATTGAACCTCCTGCCACGCCACGAACGAACTAACCCGATGGTCTACAGCGATAGTCAGATTGCATCCCAAATCAATGTCTTGAACAAATCCTACTTATCGTCGGGCATCCGGTTTGTGCTAAAGAATACCACACGCATGGTCTATCAACCATGGTTCAATTTGGTTGGACCGGGAAATCCTACGCAGACTGCCATGAAGAAAGCTCTTCGTCAAGGAGGTGCCACTGACCTAAATGTTTATGTTGTCGGGTATGCCATATGCTCACTGTTCAACGAGCTTCCAGATGCAACGTCCCACTATAGTTTTAACTCTTCCAGATACGATGGGCTCTTGGGTTATGCAACATTCCCATCTAATTATCTTGGCAATCCGGACAATGACGGTATTGGTATGTGCCACTCTTCCGTCTTTCGAAGCCCCGGGATTGATTCGCTTCTAGTTATCCTGTACAGGAGCCTAACAGGTGGAACAGAGACTCATTACAATCTTGGGCATGTGAGGATATTTTCTTCCTGCACTATACAAACGTGTTTGTGACATATCACGACGAAGACCCTGACCCATGAAGTCGGCCATTGGGTCGGTCTCTATCACACATTTCAAGGTGGGTGTGTCGGAGATGGGGATTTTGTTAGTGATACGCCGGCTGAGGGAGAGCCCTCGTTTGGATGCCCCGAAGGGCGCGACACTTGCACTGGCCATGGCAAAGATCCCATCCGTAAGAAGTTATACACCGTTACAGTGGCTGTTGGCTTACGCTTCTATTCCTCAGATAATTACATGGACTACTCTTACGATTCGTGCATGACTCATTTCACGGCTGGTCAAGTGAAACGCATCAGAGAACAGATGGCTACATACAGAAATTTCACTGTTGCGAAGCTATCTCTGTGATTCCAGTTTTGTGCTTAATTAAACTCATTCTTGCGCTGACCTCTGCTGACCTTGCTGGAAGCGAGGTCGCAAATCTCCAAATCTGCTATATTAAGAATAATGGCGAAATGTGGTCCGCACACTGCCCAGTAATGCGCACAGCACAAAACGGTCGTCTGGGATTCCACCAATGAGATGATAGGTTTTGGTTCTGGGTCTATACATGGTTTAACTAGCATCGTTGGTCAGGTTCGTATGGTGGTGGTAGGGTGACTGGAATGCTACGATGATCGTCACCGTAGTGTTCCCCCTGATGGTTTTGAATCCCTGGCGAGGTATTCAGCATTTCACGCATGAATGCCCCATCCTCTTGAGCCGCAGTTGGGTCTGACTCCGCAATTTCTCGTTGGATTTCAACCACAAGTTGACGAAGGTGCTCGACTCGCGTGCGAGAGGAGCCTTCGCCGGTGGGTGTGGGACGCGCGGTAGGGAGAACTTCACTATTTCCCCGGCTACCTTGGCTCAATGGAGTATTACCCTTTTCCTGCAAACGAGGTTTGCGTTGGACGGCGATATCTTGAGCATTATTTTCTCGGTATTCGGGTAATATGAAAGGTTCAACTGAATATCAGATTTAATTGTGATTTTTGGAATGACGTACATATATGAGAACTTACGATGCGGATGGTTGGGGCTATTTGCGTTCTGGTTTAATATCGAGCTACTGGTTGGCGTACTCGGTGCCATACTCGCTGAGGGGCTGATGGGCATCACCGAGTTATACTGTTGAGTGCTTTGAATCAAGGTTTTTTCTTGCATTGCTTGTTGCGCGATATCTTTCTGGACGGTAGTGGCTCCATCAAGAGGGAATGGTTTCACTGGCGGTATTGGGTCATTGAGCTGTCGACAACGTCCTGAAAACTCACACACCTGAAGGATCTTTGGAAGTAGACGAAGTGGGATTATTTCTCTTTAATGACCACCTTCTGTACAGGAGAGCAAGGATAATGATGGCGGCCGCAGCCGCACTAACTGCGATTCCAGCAATTGCACCTTTGGATATCGAAGTACTATTTCGAGTGGTTCCTACTGTCTGCGTGCTTGGGTTGGTATCAGTTCCAGTAGAAGATGTCGAGTTTGTTGCTGGATCTACTGTGGAGCTATACTTCGTTGCTAGAGTATCAAAAGAAGGAGTGTAAAGGATATAATCAAGCGTGAATCTTCCTGGGCTGGGAGAGGCATCGACGACGAGAACTTTGATAGTGTGGTTTCCGGCCACAAGGGAATCAGTGGAATACCATACAAAGGTAGGGTCTGGTATGGAAGCGACAGAAGGGATTCTACGAGGCACCTCGATGTCGTCTAAAAAGATATTGACGTGGCTTGAATCGTCCGCATAGTTGCAAACCCCGACCAATGAAACAGATGTGCCTATTGAAGGTAATGTTACAGCGATATTATCATGAGAAGTGGTCCTGCTTCGCACCAGTGAATGTGAAGCTCAAAGTCGCTCCAGTTTCGTTGGATTGGCGGGTTGAATTCCCCACTGGCACGCGAAGATAGCCGTCCGACCCAATCAAGGTGCTCGTATTGCGTTTCCAATTTCCTGTGTAGGTTATTGCAGAATCGCCGTCATCGATCAGCAGACGCTCTCCCCGTAATGGAGTATCGTTTCCAGCCGTAACCAAGACATAATCTAGCATGAGGGCGGGGTCCGACAGGGTCACATTGTGCGTAGAGTCAGAGAGGGCTGGCGATTTGTACCATGGCCATACAGTTTGTCGGTCGGTGTCAGTAACGGCCCCAAGGACCGTTACTTTCTCTCTCGACCCATTGTCAATAGTGACCCCCATCTCGACGCTAGAAATTGTCAGGCCAAAAATCTGAAAGGAGACCCCTGAGGTACTCATTAGAAGTCAATGAGTAAAACAGCTTTGAGGTAGACCATGACGGTCGCTGAGCCCACCTGTAAATATGATACTGAGAGTGATAGGGGCCTGGATTTCAACAACAGAGCCGCCCACGAAACTATTGGAAGTCATAGTTTCCCATTTTACATTGGGATAGAGATAGTTCACGTAAGTGATACGACTGGAAGTATCATCGAGAAAAATGGTGGCCATGGGTGCAGTAATTCCTAGGGAATCTGGTGATCATGAAGAGGATCATATATGTATGAAATTTACAGCGAATCTCGGTTGACTTTCGGTTCTTGTAGGTTGGATCCAGGGTTACAAGGTCCAACATTTTCACATCATCACCGTATAGATCAGAGTCGATCATGTGTGACAGCTGCATGAAAATCCTATTTTCCGACTGTGGCACTGACACTGTGTTTCAGGATCTGTGCTTCATGGTCTCCCGAGCCCCAGTTCTCAATGGCCTCTCATGGTCTTCCTTCTGGTATTTTACTAATTTCTACCGACCTTTTTCAATATTCCGCAACTTTCACTATCCGGGTTATCGAAATACTGATACTCAGATTGGACGCAGTTTGGTACCCGATCGCGAGACCGAGCCCACCTCTGACATGCGACCCGACTATCCAATGAGCGGCTCAGTGGTTCAAGAGACCCATCCCAACTATCGTTACATTTGCTTCGAAATGCATTGATCCTTCTTCAGCGTTACGACCATCCTCCGGGACTCTGCAATACACTTGTCGTATATTTCTTCAAAGCCTGGCTGGAATTATGCCCAGTCTAGTTATTCGATATCAGATTGGGCTTCTGCATACAAAGTTCCGTCCATCACTTCTTGAATTCGTTGAATTCGATCGTTCTGTACTGTCGACCACCCACGTCTCCTCTTGAGCAAATGACTCGGAGTCATGCCGAACTACCCCTTTCTATTTCCTTTTCAAGTGATGCTTCAACCTCGTAAATGATCAGTCACTTAGCCTATCGTTTACTGTGATCCCCTTAATATACCTCGTAAAGGTCAAACCCTCTGGGAGAGATGCTTCGTTTGTGGGTTGTTTTCGGGCGCAATAGGCGATGTATGGCCCAAGAGGAAATGCATTAAATTTAAAATTCTGTGACTTACAAGGCTGGAGGTGGTACTAAGTACCTTCAACCTTCTCACATCATGTACATCGCTAAATCATCACTCACCCGGTTCAGCTATATTTCTACCCGTACTAGTTCTTGAAAGAGGCATCGGCAAGCCTTTTAGTTTCTTTGTTCCACCCCCCCCGTGAGCCTTCTGCCAATGAACGCGGATGATTAGCTGATGAAAGTCTTGTCATTAGACTCTTCCATTCAGTGAATGGTAGTTCGCGGTCACTATTTCCCCCTCCTTAGCCATCCATGGGATCGTTTAGTGAATTCTATCGCTTCTCAGCTGATCTATTTTCATGCGGCCCAGATACATCGATTAGTAACAGCGGGCTCAACCAGGAATCAGAGTTCCCGCTTTTTACCTTTCAAAAGAATAATCAGCGCTTCTTCTCCCGCTACACGCATGGTGCATCACCGGTTACAACTTTCCCCGATACTTCTATGGCTTAGAGCACCAATATAAAAGAGCGCGCCTTCTGCAGTCAGGACAACCCGCATCCCTCTCTCAAGATACCACTCACGTTAGCGCCACAATGCTTATCTCGTTTGCTCTTATACTGTTGTCTGGGAGTTCGTTAACGCTTGGTATATCTGTTACAAGGTACATCGTTTTGATTGGTTCCTATCTACCTACCCTGGCCACTCATCGTCTGAGCCCAGAAAATGCGGGTCGACTCCAACAGATGCCCAGGTGCTAGCTGCGGAAGCTCATTTCCTAGCAAACAAAGTATCGCCCTACAGCAACGATGAATCGGCCGCTGCGCCGGATGTCCCCGTACACTTCCATATCATTACAGATGGCTCAAATGGCGATGTCTCGTAATTTTTTTAAGCCGTCTCAAGTGTGTACCATCTGATCTTCATCTATAGTGAGCTTGCAGTGGGCAATCAAATGGAAACGTTGAACGAGGACTATAAGGGCTCAGGGATCTCCTTCAAGCTGGCCAACACGACCCGTACTGACAATCCATCTTGGTTCAGTCGCGCTGGACCCGGAAGCAAAGAACAGACAGACATGAAGAATAAACTTCGTCAGGGAGGTCCTGCTGACCTCAACGTTTACACAGTCGGGTAAGAGGATCCCCTCATGGTGGTTGGATCTTTCACATATTTTATATAGATTCAAATCAGGCAGTGGTCAGGGTTTATTGGGGTATGCAACCTTCCCCGAGAGCTATTCTCGGAATCCGAAAGACGACGGTGTTGGTACGACCACTTGTTTTGGGGTCACGACTTTTATCTAACATAAAAAACAATATTTGACCAGTAATCCTGTACTCCTCTCTGCCGGGTGGATCAGCTGCACCGTATAATCTTGGCCGGGTAAGAGTATCTATCCAAGCCAGTGTGCGTGACTCATGGGAAATCTAGACCCTGACACATGAAGCTGGACATTGGGTTGGCCTCTACCATACTTTCCAAGGTGGCTGTATAGGTGCTGGCGATCAAGTCAGTGACACACCCCCAGAGGCTAGTGCTGCGTTTGGTTGCCCTAATGGGCGAGACACATGCATAGGGGGCGGTGTCGATCCCATCCGTGAGTCCATAACATATGTACAATCCGTAGGTGCACTCTTGCTGACGTACCTTTGAAACAGACAATTATATGGACTATAGTGATGACAAGTGCATGTATGAGTTCACGCCGGGTCAAAACACTCGTATGAAATCACAGCTGGCGACGTACAGGGGCGTCACTTTCCCAAGATTATAATATAGTGTTTGGTGGCTATCGATATGACAAGGTCTAGCTAGTGTGTGGCTGGTGCTTCAATGAAATGACTTGCATTGTGAATATTGGCCGTATTTCCTTCCAATATTCGGAGAGGAAGGATGTACGAAGGCTGCCGGATAATGAGAACGGCTCGGCTCGTGAAACGGATGAAATGGTACAGCTGTAAGCTATGATGCAGGTGTTTTGGTTTTGACTGATGAGAGGGTTTGGTAAAAAAAATAGTGCTGGGATAACCTGGAATGGAGGACATACTTTTCTTTGCAACTGAAGGGCCTTCATCCCAAGTATATTTCAACGAGCCTCGTATTCTCTCTTCCTTCGGGCTGACAATTTTGTCTGAGGGAGGTGGGATATATATAGTTAGTGTCAAGGAAGCAAACGAGAAACACACTTTTCCAGTAGAGCAAGCCCCAAGCCTTCCCGTGCTTTCCCTCGCACTTGAATTGTGATCGTGTCACCAACCAGTAGCTTCCTTCAATCTGCTTCTCGCCCCAGCGCGTCTGGTGCACAAATTTGCCGACGCCACCATCTGGTGTCCGCGAGAGAACTTCGTATAGATTCCCAGGTTTATGAGCAAGTGACGGGGGTAGTTTGGATGGCAGGAGGCTTTGTATTGAACGGGCGACGTTGCTGAGCCGGGCTGGTGTCCAGAACATGGTAGGATGAAGCGGAGAAAATTTGAAACTCCGCCGCCTTTCTCAACACTCATGTGGGCCGCCCAACGATGCCTCCGCCAACTACTGCGGCCACGTCTGGGCTCGAAAGCTCTTGAATGTCGCAGATTTTATAGCGTCAAGCACGACACAGATGAATGTGGAATCCCGCTCAAGCCGACATGGTCGGTTCATGAATTACTGTCTTCATACCCAAAACCGACTCTCTCATCTGCAACTTTAACTCGGCTTCACGAACTCTCTGCATTAATACCCCCACCACAGGCGACTCCTGAACACGAGAAACTGAAGAAGGAAATGGAGGAGCTCATCAGGCTTGTTGAGGCGGTGAAGCTTGTTGATACACAGGGCATTCGTCCGACAACTTTCAAGCTCCCGGACCAGCGATTACCCACTTTCGACGATGAGCCATCTGGCCAATCGCTATTGAATAATGCAGCACGTACGAATGATGGATTTTATGTGGTTGATACGGATAGGAAAAGAATGTAGCCTTGGGTGCGACAAAGGTCAAGATTCGAAAGGTGCATCCCCAGGATTGTTCATATCTAGTCCGTTACTTAAAATCTGACCTCTTTATATGATGATCTTCTTTCGCGATTGGATGGTATACAGCAGTCATATATTGGTACATTCATTATTCAGATAGAAAACCGGGTCACACAATTCTACATTGACTAGGTCTTTTTCAAGAAGAGGGGGCATTCAACTCGCCGTGCCCTCCCGTTGAGCCGAATCCAGCTGCTCCTCGGAGAGTCTCGTCGAGATCCTGGTCGTAAATGTGTTATCGAGATTGACATGACAAATACTCAAGCTCTTACTTGTACTTCGAGGACCTCCGGGGTGTAAATCCTCTCGATGATTAGCTGTGCTATCCGATCGCCCTCTTTGACTATTTCCAACCATGAGCAAATGCTCTATATCAAGGATTGATGCACCATTGAATCACCTTCGAAATCTTTGTCTGACAGGTTGAACAAGAGGACAAAGACGACGCCACGATAATCAGCATCGATGACTCCAGCGCCCGTGTCGATCATGAATTTCGATGCTAATATGCATCATAAGGGGTATGCAGAATTATATGGAGGCAGATTGACGAACCGAGACCGCTACGGGGCGCGACGCGACCATATGTACCGACAGGTACGGCAATAGATAGCTGCGTGTCAACGAGAGCCTTTCCGTGTGCAGGGATGACTTTATTCTCCGCACTACACATGCTAAGAATCATATAGCTCGCGGGAGAGGCGTAAAAACTACCTGTAGAGATCATAGCCAGCTGCGAGGGCAGAGCCACGCGTCGGAATTTTCGCTTTCTCAGAGAGGCGCTTGATAAGGAGGTTTGAAGTGGGTGTGAGAGTTGGTTCGGGCGACATTCTCCTCTTCTTGAGCTGCGGTGTATCGTCTGACATGGAGGAGCAAGAAAAGTTGACGCGTCGATCGGAGTTGAAATCTTTAAAGCGTGTCAACTCCGCCATTGGAAAGCACCTAAATGCACTCAGTGTAATATACCACTGGTAGGTGTCAATGGACGTTTATTAACACTGATGGGAGTGATGTCTTGTAGGATTTAGTAGGATGGGTAGTTTGGTAATTATATATCACAGGGCCAGTTCTAGCGGCCGACAAAGGCAACAGTCTATCTACTATTCGAGTCCAAATTATGGCAATGGCTGCGAATGATAGCTTTATCATGCGAGGAAGCGTCTCTAATCATGGGACCTCGACAGAAGAGTTCCCTTCAAGTCCAGTATTTGGTCGACAAGTCGAGGGTGTAGAGGATATTACAACTGAGAGTATTACTGTGCACTGGTTTTTATCTGGAAAACGGAATCAGGGAACATATTAAAACGAAAAGGCACCAAAATCACCTGAAGACCATGCATCCCTGGCATCTCTTCCTTGAGAGTTTCCGTGACGAGCCTATGCTGTTTCACAACGGAGAGGCCTGCAAACGCCGCACTGGAGATGTTGATGGCATAGAATGAACCACAACCTCCTGTGTGATTGAAAAAAATCAAGGGCTCAAGGTTTAGCTTTAAATTTCAGGGAAATTTCAAAAACATGCACCGGAAACGTCCTGGACTTTGACCTGACATGGAGAGAACCTCTCCATCAACTTGTTCGCAATCAAACGTTCGCCCTCGAGTTGCTCGGACTGCTTGGGAGTTGATGCATTATAGCGTGCAGAGCCTGTAGCGAATGACCTTCTGGCGGCATTGAGGAGGAGTGGGCGAGTCAGAGAAAGAGTGAGCATGAGGGTCGGGAGGTCAGGCACTTAGCTGAGGGAATCGGAATGAGGGCGTTTGTCATCGATCAAAACGCGTCCGAATATGGAAATGTTTGATCGAGTTTTCTCCCCGTCGTCCAAGTTGGTTGGGACCGCGATTGTCGACGTATCCAACGACGTGCTCACTGCGCGAACATGTGGGGTGCAATGAGAGCGTCGGTACACTCACGCTTATTTCAATTGGGTGCTCGGCAGTTCTGCCTGAGGTCAACTTTCGCTAGACCTATCCCAACTGCTACTTTACCTCATTCCATTCCGTCTCGTTTGCAGCCTCTCCTCTCGGCCTCGCGAACATTCAGGCATTTCTCTTCAAGTGTCCCTAAAAAGAATCATACCTCAAACTCTGCTGCTTCTGAGCTCCCAGTTCTCGCCCCTCGTTCCGTCGGCATGTGGCTTATGATGTCCTCGACGCTCGTGTTTGCTATTGTAGTAGTTGGCGGTGTCACCCGTCTCACAGAATCAGGCCTCAGCATAACAGAGTGGCGCCCCATCACAGGCGTCCTTCCCCCGCTCTCTGAGGCCGAATGGGAGACAGAGTTTGATAAATACAAAAAGACGCCAGAGTTCAAGATGTGGGTGTGTTCCTCAAATTAACGGCTATATACAGAATTCTAACTCAAATTTATACCTAGGCTTAACTCTGGTGCCACCCTTTCCGATTTCAAGTTCATCTTTTCCATGGAATGGGGTCACCGTCTCCTCGGGCGTCTCCTCGGCGTAGCATTTGTTGGACCTCTGGTGTATTTCGGCCTTCGACGCAAGATTTCGAGATCCCAATTCACGCAGCTTCTGGGCCTTGGTACACTTATTGGTGCACAAGGTGCACTTGGGTGGTACATGGTGCAGTCTGGACTCGATGAAGCTCTGATGGAGACCCCCGGTGCTGTCCCGCGTGTGTCACAGTACCGTCTTGCCGCACACTTGGGCATGGCACTGGCGTTGTATGCAGGCATGTTTGCCACCGGATTGGCAGTCATCAAGGACTGGAGGTTTGCACGCGGGGGCAAGTGGAGCGGGTCCGACCTGAGCAAAAAGATTGGGAAAATGTTGATGCAGCCTGAAGTGAGGACGTTCAAGAGGCAAGCTTGGGTTCTTACTGGACTGGTGTTCCTAACGGCTATCTCTGGTATGTACCTTTGCCTCCGTCCTTTTTGTTGTGGGTATATCTGGTTGATTTGCTTTCTATGGCAGGTGCATTCGTCGCAGGTCTTGATGCAGGATTGGTGTATAATGAGTTCCCTTTGATGGGTGGTCGCCTTGCTCCTCCTGTTGATGAGCTTTTTTCACCGGATTATGCCAAGAACGAGGATAAATCCGATCTCTGGTGGCGGAACATCTTCGAAAACCCTACTACCGTCCAGTTCGACCACCGTGTCCTCGTATGTGCCTGCCTTTCCCTTCTTCTTACCGATCTTGACGCAAAATAGGCTACGACAACGTACTTTTCTACGCTTTTTCTCTGGGCGTCTTCCCGCCGTGCGGCTCTCAGTGCCGTTCTTCCACCTCTGACACGAACGGCCATGACGGCAGCATTTGCCATGGCCAACGCGCAGGTCCTTCTAGGAATATCGACACTGCTCTATCTCGTCCCGGTGCCACTTGCAGCCGCTCATCAAGCAGGGAGTGTAATGTTGTTGAGTGCAATGTTACACGTCTTGGTGACACTGAGAAGGCCTGGGAATGCTGCAAGATTATGGAGAGACGCCTTGAAGAAGATGAAAGAGTCCCGAACGACATCACCTTCGAATGTGACTAGAAAGGCTTGAATCTCAAAAACCTGAAGAAAATCTTCGGTGTATAAATATTATAGGGACAAGATAATACTACAGCTAAACCTCTACTCATAGACCAGAATTTATAAATATTTAACCCCTCAAGTAAAACGCTTGCGTTAATTAACATCATCGACCGTTGTGTTTGCATGCGAGTTCAACGGGTTCCGTCTGAAAAGACGCAGGAGTGATATTGCCTCGCGGTTGTAGGTTTCCTTGTCGGGGTCATCAGTGACCTTAAAAAACCATGACATTCATGTCAACGTGGCAAAGATGGGTTATGAAATGGCGGCACCTCGGTCCAAGTAAATGACTTGCCCAACATTCCGAAGAATCGTTTGTCAGCCTTACGACGTTTCTTATAACAGAAGAGGATCTCGCTCTCTTTATCGCCCGTCACGGCGTCAGCAAGATCACACAACGTTTTCACAAGGAGAGGGAACGCTGGTTCAAAGTACACGCAATCTGCTGCGAGAATGAGATCCGGTATGGGGAGGGATGGTGGCAGTGGGAGGCCCCTGCAGGTTAAGCATTACTCGTTCGGGACAGTGATAAAAGGGACGCTCACCAGTTAAGTTCTGCTACAGCGACGTTCCGATCGAGATTGTTTAAAATCACGTTGCGGCGCATGATGTCAAGTAGTGGGCTGTGATTTGGGCGAAGGGATGTCGGCATAGAATTTTGGCGAAATCGCGTCAAGAGACGACGCACGCTTGGTCCGTAATCCAGACACTTGGAGCATCAGGAGCGGACGTTTGAAGCTGTAGCTTTGCTGCAACAAGCCCAACGAGCCCGGTGCCACTTCCGAGCTCTAGAATGGTACGTCCTTGGAAAAAATCTGGACCGCGTTTTGTGATGTAGCTGGATAGGACCTTCGAAATTGATCAGCCGGTTCGTTCTTTTCTGACGCTATTTACCGCAAACGGACTTCACCAGCTGGCCAAGCGATCCCCCCACACCCCGGTGAGGCATCTACGGCAAGCGTGATCTCAATCGGGGGTTGCAGGGGTTGCAGGCTAGAAAACGACAAGTGGATGGTCTCGTCGCGTATGGAGCGTATCTGTTTTGGGATAACGGACTGGGGCTCGTTTGCATCGTCATCTTCCTGGTGCATCAGATGGCGGAGAGGATCGAGCTCATCGAGGCGCTCGTCGATGCGGAGGTCATCATGGAATATTGACATGATAAGATGAAGTGATGCAGGGTCGATGTCGCGTTGAGTAAAATCCGGAATGTTGGATGTAAACAGATCACAACTTGCACCGCGACCACTACGATGCCCAGCAAGAAGAACAAAGCCCACAAGAACAACAAGCACGAAATCCTCTTTGAATGGTGAGCTCGGTCCTTTCTTTCCTACCACCGTCACCCATCCAAGTGCCTAGGCCACATACTGAGCCAAGGGAAGTCATCGTTTCGGGCTCCTTCAATGGTGTACGTCACAAGAACACTTCTACCACCCACAAAGCTTACTTTAATTTACAGTGGGCCCGTACTTGCCATCTTACAAAGGGTCCCAATGGCTTCTTTGCGACCGTCAAGGTCCCTTGGGGTTCCAAAACTGCGTACAAGTACATCGTGGATGGCGTTTGGACCACCCATCCCGACCAGCCCACCGAAACTGACCGTGACGGTAATATCAACAACATGTACACCGCACCACCAAAGCCTATCCCAGTAGAAGGCAATGGTAAGCCTGCGCCAGAACTGGCGTCAATCACTACCGCAGGAACCCTTCCTCAGCTCGTTGCACACTTTGCAGACACCGTGGCCGCGCGTGAAGGCACAACTTCAGCGCTCGGTTACGTAGCCTCAGGCCTCGGCGCTGCTCTTCACAACGCCGTAGGAGTAGATCCCATCAATGCCGAACAGGTAAACTTTCTGGCCTAATGGTCGTGTGCACGCTGACTTGGCCTTAGATCGCCATCCCAACACCTCTACAAACCGCCGCTACCACAGCCTCTGGGTTCGACGTCCCTGATAGTGCTGTTTCTGAGGACTTGTCCTCCGACTCTGCTCCTCCCTCGGAACATGAACATGAAGCAGTGCCTCAAGCTCCGGAGTCTGCTAATGCCGGTCTTCCAGAGGAGCCAGAGGCTGTCACGAAATCAAAACCATCTATTGACGTTGCCTCTGACATTCCCATTCCAACGTCCATTGTGCCCGTCAACGCTGCCGAAAACAACACTGTTCCCACCACTGCCATGGAGCCTGTCAGCGTTCCTGCCGAAGAGACGCAAATTGTTGGGGACGCAACCGCGGGAGCCAAGGATGAATTCACCGAGCCATCGACACACACCGCCGTCGTAGTGAATGGAGGCTCCCCTGGCGCGAAGGAAATCAGTGTCAAGGCAGAGGAAGAAGCAGTACCAGCAGAGCACACCGAGCCTCATCCGGTTTCCGGAGAAGAAGAAGAGTTGTCCAAGTCCGTCGTACCTGTCGCAGCTGCTGTCGTGCCTGCTGCAGCTACTATTCCTGCTGCTTCAGACGAACATGCACCCATTACAGCTGAACCTGCCTCCAAGGAACTTTCTGCTGAATCAATCAAGATAGAAACACCTGAGGCAACTACCCCCGACTCCGGTCTCAATCCATCCTCCGTCCTTGCCCCCGATGAGACACCAGGTGGTGCATCTGCTGCCGCCGTTACAGAGGAAAAGGCCACTTTCCAGGATATACCTGTTTCTCCAGCTGCAACGCTCTCGAAGGAGATAGAGAAACCTAATGAAGCAGAAACAGCAGAGACGACTCCAGAAGTTGAGGAAACGAAGGTTGAGTCTGGTCCTGTCGCCAAAGCAGAACCCCCAACAGAGACGGTCGATGCTACGAAAGCTTTGGAGGTCACAGAGAAAAAGGAACCCGAGGCGAAGGTCGCGGAAGTTGAGGTTGCGCATGTGGAGCCTCAAGCAGTGGCCCCTGCGGAGAGAGAGCCTGAAGTCCCTGTGGAGCCTAATGCAGTGGTACCTGCATCCCCAAGCGACATCGTCCCGGTACAAGAAGTGCCAACTGAAGTCGTGGATCAGCCGCCGAAAGCGGAAGAAAAGGTGGAGGTAGCACCAGTTGAACCCGTACCCATTACCGAAACCGTGCCCGCGGAAGAAGTTCCAAAGCAGGCGGTAGAGAATGACCCACAACCTGTTGCTGAGCCCGTGTCAGAGGACAAGGCACCAGAGCACGAGACGAAACAGACAGACTCTACACCTACTGTAGATGAGCCTTCACCAGCTCCTATCGAACCTCCGACGGCCCAGCCTGTTCTGGCCCCCCCGGCAGAGGCAGCTGTCGCCGAAACCACTTCTAAACCAGAACCCAAAGCGCACGATCAGCCTGTCGAGGTTGCGAAAGAGGCAGCACCTGTAGCGAAGTCAGCCGCTCAAACAAATGGTCACGTTAAAGAGCAACTCGCCGCTCAAACGAATGGATCGAACGGTCATGCTAAAGAGCAGTCGGCCACTTCCGCCACTTCTACCGCCACCGCCTCCACTGCAAAGGAACAGTTCTCTTCTAAAGCATCAGCTGCACCACCATCTGCGAGAGGAGATACACCTCCAGCACGGAAGAAGAAGTCCTCTATCTTCGGGAAGCTCAAGCATATCTTTACTGGTGGCGACAGTGATAAGAAAAAAACATAAAATGACAGTGGATGATGGAGCTTGTTGGGAACTTCTAGGTGGATCAACTGGAGGAAGGCTGATGCTACGTTCTTTCGCGCTATTTGGGATATGTTCTTTATTATTTCCGTTCATTTTATCACATGGATGCTATGGTCTCAATCCTACATACCTCGTCGCTCATTCACGATTTTTTACTATTACTCCCATGTACCGCCGACTAACCTTGCCCGTCACACATGTACACACTCGTCTGTTGTAACTTGTATCGATGTATAGGTCCTGTGCTACGTACTTATAGTTATTCATTCGTTCTTTTATCTATTTATTTTGTCCCTATGGCGTGCTAGTCGTTGTGGATCTATTCAAGAGTAAATTTCACTTTTGTACAAAGATAACCGATTTCAATCTCAAGTCTCTATGGCAAGCACAATCCCTGAAACCCAGAACAATATAAAAACGAAGATCGATGGAAGATGAATAAGAATGAAGGCTTACCCGCTCCGATCGTTTCTCCACCACGCCGTATCAATATCCGCCCCATGTCCTTGTTAGCTGCGAATGTCTCCAAAGGAATAGGCCGCACAGTAGCAGGCCCAGACAATGTTGCAGTCCGTAGAGTGATCCGAACCTCTGCGGAGGTGCCCTTTGCCAACACACTATGAATCCGAACATCAAATTGAGTGCCACATTGCGAGATATCAAACACGTACCGGGGGTTCGCTTTAATCACCTTCCCGGTCGCGCGATCGAGTGTGGCAGTAAGCTTGGAGAGTGTGGCAGGAACATCTCTTGAATGATGAAACAATTCCACCTATAATCCACAGTTGGCAAGAGTCTCGAATATGAACATTGGGATATACAACATACCGAAGTGCCAGCTGTGATAGGTACCTGGATATCGAAGACAATGATACGTGCATTAAACGACGTTGCAAGAGGCACAAGGTCCGTCGTTGAACACAGGACACTCCCGATGTGCAGATGCACGGGGTCCACAGAGGTCAAATACAGTGTCACATTACTTCCTGCGGCTGCCCATGGAACACTGGTGTCGTCCACTTCGATTGCTATGAAAGACATCATCAATTTGTTGTCTGAAAGACTGCTTGATGTACTCACATTTGACAACGCCGGATTCATCCCCCGGAAGTATCCTTACCCGTTCTCCTATTTGAACAACTCCCCCACAAAGGCGCCCAGATATGGCCGCACCTGACCCATGCCCTTTGAACACGTTGGATATAGGAATCCTTAGAGGAGCCATGACCTCGCGCGTTGGTGGCTCTAACACATCTAAGGGAACGTATTCAGTAGGTCATGCATACACGTCAAAGGGGGGAATCGAATGTACCTAACAGATCAACGAGGGTTGGCCCGCTGTACCATGTACCCAGAGCTGCTGCTTGGTCCCCCTCGCGGACTGCAAGGTTAACACCTTCCATAGCACTGACAGGTACAAACCTGGTCTTGTTGGGATGGAACCCGGATTGTACCAAGAATGGTCGCAAGAGCGAGCATATTTCATCGTATCGGCCCTTGTTCCAGTCAACCTGAATGGAGTTTGATTAGGTTGCAAATATAGGCAGACTTCTTTGACTAACTTGGTCTAATTTGTTAACAGCCACGATGACTTGAGCAACACCTAGACTTCGAACTAAGAGTAGATGCTCTCGAGTCTGTCCACCTCGTTCGAATCCAGCCTCAAACTCGCCATTCACAGAATCCACAACAAGCAAAGCACAATCTGCTTGTGATGCACCAGAGATCATATTGGGAATAAAGTCCTTATGGCCGGGCGCATCAAGAACAGTAACTTGTCGATGAGGAGTAGAAAGTGACTGAAGAGCAATGTCCATTGTGATACCTCTACAAGTGACATCATTATATGCTAGACACAGATGAAAGTGCGAGAAAGCTGACCTTTCTCTTTCCTCCGCAGTACCATCCAATCCCCAAGCCCAGCTGAAGCTGCTTTTCCCGGCCTTTGCGCTTCCTCTTTCATTTGCAAGTCGAGTCTTTTCTTCTAAGCGGCCAAGTTCATACAGCAGGCGACCCATGAGGGTGGACTTTCCTGCATCAACATGGCCTGCCCGGAGCATTTAATACAGCAAGAAATGCAAAGCAATGGGACCACATACCTACAACGACCAAGCTCACTCTTTTCTTTTCTTTATTGCCTTCGGCCTCGATCGCACGCTTAGCTTCCTCCAATAACTTTTCCCTCGCAAAGTTCATCGTAGGCGGTTCCTCCGCAACCACATTATCATCATCATTATTTGAGAGGTTGAGAGCAGACAGGTCGAGAAGACGCTGGTCCATGCCTCGAGCCGGTGTCGATGAACCTGATTTATTTGCAATGGAACCTGCTTTCTTTTTGACGGGCGTGCTCAAAGCAGACGACGGGCGTGAGGATGAGGCAGACGTGGGGCCAGAGGCTTTTTTCAGGGCCTTCTCTCGTTCCTTCGCAGCTATAAATTGCAGGCACAAATACAATTAATACAACAACAATCAAAATGATACAAAAAGAAAGAAGCAAAAGAAAGAAGAAAGGATGAAAGGCAAGAATAAAAGATGAAAGGGAAGGGGTATCATTTCGCGGAAATCGAGGTGGCCGAGGTAGCTTTGCGCGAGCCTGGCGGAGCAGTATCCTTCTGCAGGGACGTCCCGCGCCTCGCATTCATGACGACATCATCAGGACTGGGGCCATCAAATTTGAAACCCATTGGGGGCGAAAAGTCAGGGACTGGCGGTCCCTCATGC
Source organism: Tephrocybe sp. 9174TJB (assembly GCA_018850275.1). NCBI lineage: Eukaryota > Fungi > Basidiomycota > Agaricomycetes > Agaricales > Lyophyllaceae > Tephrocybe > Tephrocybe sp. 9174TJB. The sequence continues at coordinate 89,916 of JABAJT010000001.1, forward strand.
CTGTGCTTGGTGGAGGATTTATGTTTGCGCCTCTCAGGATAACCTTCTGTAACAGCCACTGGCGATGCGGGTGTATCGCTTCGCTCTTTGCCTCGATGTCGCGAGATATGGTGATTGCGTTTGCCTTGAGGAAGAACATCATCGACAAGCAGCGAGGCAAATGCCGAGGGGGACGCACGAGCAAGCGCCGTAGGCTCTGAATGGAACATGGGTGAGACTGGGGGATTAGGGATATCTTGAATATCTTCCTCCTTAGGTGAATGAGTATGCTTTTCGTGAGCTTTCCTGATCTTTGCTGCCAGCTTCGAGCCCTTAACCGGTGGAGGTGGAACAGAGGGAGTGGCATTAAGGGGTACAACGAATTGCGGGGGAATCACTTTAGAGCGTGTAGGATCTGTGAGGGTATAGAGCGTCTGGTATGATGTCGTTATTGCCGTTGTTGCCGTTGGTCCGTTTGCTGTAGGTGTCAGGTATTCAGTCACAGGTTTTGGCACCTTGGGGCCCCTATTTGCGTTGGATTTCTGCGCAAGGAGTGCCAATTTGGATGGTGAACGGATGCGATCAGCGTCTTTATTAGTGCGGAAAATATCGACTTCTTTATACACGCGCGGCGATGGTGATACGGGCTCGGTGCGGACGGGAGGAGGCGAGTCAGGACGGGGCGGAACGGGGCTGGGTGTTCCGACGTTGGAGGGCTCTGGATTAGGAAGAGTAGTAGATATCTTGGATGGTGGCTTAGATGCCGCTTTAGGGGTAGCTGCATTATCGAGCGCCTCTAGTTCCATGGCTGTATCAATTGCCCGTCGGACAAGAGAAGTTATTGAAGAAGTTTCAGTGGTCTGGGGATTGAAGTAAGCTTCATTTTCTCCCGGAGCTGTTGAGGGTGGGCGGGAGGAGGGTGGATTGGAAAGTGCCATTGTGCTCGGCGGTCGCGCAGATTGGGCAGATGGTCGAAGGGCAGGAAATGTCTTGACGGACCCAGTGAGGGTTGTTCCAGACGATCTGGAGCTTTCGCTTCGAGTGGAAAGGCTGCTGGCACGGGAGCTAGCAAGAAGGGATAGTTTCGATTGTTTAGGAGGAGGAGGTTTGCTAGCTTTGGAACTGTAGTCCGGAATCTCCGGAAGCCCTTCGCTAGGAGGAACACGTTCACTGCGTGCATTTTTGACTGTTCGTACGCTAGCTGTTTCCGACGCAGAAGCTGATGGTGCCGGCTCGAACAAAGACAGCGCATTCAACGCTGACAAAGAAGGGGACACTGGTATCAAGTTTGGGTTAATGGGATCATGACCGTTAGTAGGGGTAGGTTCTAGGAAACGAGGTCAGTAAACCCAAGGGCATATTTCGCGATAGAACTTGCCAATAATCTCTCCAAATGATGATGATGTGTAGGTACTAGGTGGCCGAGGTGACCGGTGTGGGTGAGAGGCGAGATTCCGGCCAATGGGAAGGCGGGGAGTAGGTTCTGTACGTTCTGTGCGTTCCGTAATGGTGCTCAGCGCAGGTCGTAATACTCGTGGGGTTCCTAGCTCTGAGACTTCAACTGCGCTTTGATGTTGGAAGACCAATGGCACTCGAGACCTCTCCACTGGCTGCATTGATTCCTCGGGGCCATGGAAGCTATATTGTTCAGGATGATAATACTCCTGATTGCTCGGGCCCTCGTCAATATCCCGTGGCACAGGAGGTAGGTCCTTGCCAGTGTTGAGTGCTAGACAGAAATGATTAGATGGGTGATTTGGTTACGGGGGGAATAAGGGAAGATAAGGAAAGAAGCACCTTCTCGCATAGAGACCTAGCTTAGGTGATTTGTGCTTAACGGTGCGGGATCGTTGCGCGGCAGACGATGGAAACGATAACAAGACGAACGATAACAAAGCACGACAAAATGGACGGAAGCTCACCTTTGCGGTCGCGCGCTACCTGCCGTCTGTTTTGCTCCTCTGTAAAGAATCGAGTCTTAACACATAGTAAGGTCTTGAAGAGCAACAGTCTAACCGATGGCCCATTGTATCGTCTTTTCCACATCGAAGAAGAATTCCCAAAGGGTATCTTTGATGTCATGATCGGAGAGTCCAGAGGTCCCCTCGTCACCAAGCACCTGGCGTACTTCCTCAAGTCCCTGAAGCATTTGAGCTTTACATGATAGGCCGGTAAGATAACGACATTTTGATACTAAGAACAGGGAACGCACCATGCTGTTCGTCAGTCATCTCCTCTCCTCCATCGGAAAGGGCATCGTCATCAAGTTCATCTATATATCGACGCGGTAAGTTAGAATAGACGCGTCCATTAACCAGATGTCACCTTCGATATTGAGATTTCTGATATGCCTGTGTCGAGACATGACGGTGAAGAGCCAAACAACAGTTTTGGGACATGAACAAACAAGCTAAACATTTCAAAGTTCTTCCTTCACGACCTCTCTCCTACCTACCCGAAATGTTTGGTGCTCTTCGTGCTGCTTCGCGCTCATCTGTTCGCGTAAGTTGGCCTTTCAAATGATTCCGTACACATTTTCACCTCTAATGACGGGGTTTTTAGGCTTTTTCCACCACCAGCTCACGCGCCTCTGACCTTGCCAAACTCACCCTTGTTGGCAACCTTATTAAGGACCCAGAGACACGACAGACCAGGAATGAGAAAGAATACGTAGTGTACGCATCTACCAGTTTTTTTTCGAGCAAACTGACTGAATCACCCTGCAGCTACACCGTCGCAACGACCAACTACCCGCCTCCCCCTCCCGACGCCAATGGTGGTGAGTAAATAACCTTGAGGTTTCGTTCGGGACATTGTTCATTTATGTCGGATAGAACGCAGGCCATCTACATCCACCTTCCACCGTGTTCTCTCGTTCCACGAGCATTCCAACAGGTATCTCCAGACCTTGAAAAAAGGCAGCAAGGTGTACGTTGAGGCTGGCTTCGAGCTTCGCGAACCTGAGCCTGGCGCGGACCCCATGACACCTCAGGGCCAGCGTCAAATCTTCCTCAGACATGGTGCGTACAATTATTTCCGTCCCCTGCGCCTATCATTTATGCTGTTGAGCAGAAAACATCCGAGTTCTCACCTGGCCCAGAAACCCTGAGCGTGATGTTGCTCAGGAGGCTGAGGAATGAATATTGCTTCGGGGTATCTTGCAACCTATTACCCTCATCTTCGCTGCTTCCGATGGGTGGAACACAATAGTACTCGTTATCACTGGTGTAATAATTTTACAATCCCATATTTTTCATAGTTTCAGTGTTCCTCGCGATGCCCAAATGGGGACTCCGTTCGTCGATTATGTTCACTTGGTGCGAGAGGATCTGTGAGCCATTCCTTGAAATGCACAATTAGTCTTGGTGAATCCTGTATAAAATAATGCGACAGAAATATTCGTTCAAAAGCTTACTTTGCTTTCACGATTTCCATCCATCGGCATTGTTGGGGCAGGTGGACCGTTCTCTCTCGCTATTTTATTTAAATAGTCCCGAATAGTGGAAACTACAAGCTAGAGTGGAGTGAGCAGTCTTCTTGTGACGGGGTTGGATCGCTTACATTGTGATCGTCCTGCGAAGAGCCAGAGTAGCACGCAACAACAGCGATAGGGCAGCACGGCGCATTCTAGGGCCAATGCTTTGAGTACCCGCGAGTTCGTAGGTCTAATAAGAAATACCTGCAGCCATATTGGAAAAGCTACAAGTATTGAGCGTTCAAGTCGATGATTTCATGCATCACGGACATACCACCGCCATTGACACGAAGCTCACCCCCACTCATACCCAATTGCTTTGGTGTCTTTCCCATTGCACTCATCCCCTTCTCGACATAGAAGCTTGAGTGACCCGTCCTTCTGACAACGCTGACCATGCCCTCGATACATGTCCAACTGTCGATGCTGACGTCACCAATACCACTTGCATGTCCCAGGTCCCCTACAGTGCATGCGAAAAGTGTATGCCCAGCAATCGATTGAACAGATATGACGAGCCCCTTGCCTTTCACGTGTCGACTTGTTCCACGGAACCGTTTTCTCAGCGAAAGACCCTGTGGTCAGATAAATGTGATGTATATATATGCCAAACAGATGTAACTTACAAGAGTTATTGCATCTGATGAGGTGAAGGAGGGGAAACGGAAGCTGCCCTCATCTGAAAGGGCTTGGGTTGCGAGCTCGGCGTCAGAGGGAGCCATAGAATGGAATCCACTAAACATGTGGACGCCCCTCAAACCAAATTTGTATCAAGTTTTATGCAAGCAAATGGGCAGCGTAGAGGAACAGTTCTTGTTGACTTATTATGATGTTTTTTGGGGGGCAAAGAGGTGTGGAAGAAGTGAAAGTGAACGGCCTTGCAATGAGGCGCGTTTATCTAATGTGATGGCCAATTTCCACGTTGAAAGGGGACGATGTCAATAACTTTAAGCGATGCTGGTTCGTGTGATTTGGCAGAAATACGGCTCGATTCGTTTGAATTCTTGTAGGCGCGTGAGGCATGTCGGAAGATAACTATCGCCCGAGTCGCAGATACCTTGCCTACGAAACGGCGATATTGCTGATAAGTAGCTGCTCGCTATCGGTGATAATCGTTCGCGTTGAATGGACATTGTCCTCAATCAGGAAACCTTTGCATGGTCAAGCATGTTTTATGGCCATCAGAGTGGAGGGTATGTAATGGGGACCGTGGACGACAAAAATTATGATAGTTGATGACGGCCGAAGTTCGGCCATTGTTGACCCGGTTCCGGTGGCTGTAGTCCTCGCAGCTTGACCACAGAAAGAATCATGAAGAAACGCGACTCGTAATCTTTCTACTATACCTCTATCTCATGGAGTTCTTCAATGACCTGGGTACCGACCCCTCAAAACCCTCGCTCTTTGAGCTCATTGCTCAGGAACAACTCAAAGATTTACTTCAACCAGCGTTGAAGTATGTTTTGGCGGTGAGTTTTGGCACATCTCTGTTACTGCATTCGGTCACCAATTTATCGATAGGTATTTGCCCAAAGATACCCTCGGTATCTCTTGCGGATTGTGAACCGTCATGAAGAGTTCTATGCTATAATAATGCTATTCGTTGAGAGTTATTATCTGCGTAAATATAGTGCGTGTGCATATGTCAGTTGTAGCATCCTATGCTGACAACAACCTATTCTTCACCCCCAGATGCATCTTTCTCCGAAAATTTCTATGGGTTAAAGCGGCGGCGGCGACCTTACATCGAAACACCTCGGGCAAAGGCCGCAGTTGGTGGCATACCATCACGGGAAGCATTGAGAAGCAAAGAAATAGGACGTTCACTACTATTTCTTGTGAGTATACTCGCTTTCATAACGAATTCTGTCTCAAGGCTGGGCAGGTTGGTGTACCGTATATACGAGCTAAGGCTCAAGACTATTATGAAGAGTTAGGTGGGGGTATCGGTGCTGATATCCCGGACGACACTATCGGCACGAGGCAGCTGCAAGCCCTCACAGAAAATGTGACTTTGCCTCGTTCTTGGCTCGTGTCTTTTCTTGGAACTCACATTGGACCTGTATGTTTAGACATTCAAAGCCCGGCTGAAACGAGGTTTCAAGGCAGTATACCCTTGGGTCAACACTTCCTATGAAGTGTGGCTATTGGTATGCAACATGGCCTATTTATTTGATCAGACACCGTTCTATCGACCTTGGCTGTCCTGGATTGGCGTTGATCTTCGACGTCTGGGATCCGAAGACTTCGTAAGTAGAGGCCTCTGACATCGATTAACTATGTTCACGCGCCGATTTAGCGCGCCGCAGCATTGACTTCCCAAAAGACACTGTCACCAGATATACGCCGCGGCCTGCTCACCTGGATGAAACACGTTCTCGTTTCCTCACCCCACCTATTGCTGGACTCTCTGCGCCTTCTCCTTCCCACAGCTATCTTCTTTGTGAAATTTCTTGAGTGGTGGTATTCTCCGGGATCCCCCGCGCGATCGTTAACTGCATCTCCCTTGGGTCCTGCCGTCCCTCCACCTCAAATGTTGCCACCGCACCCTCAGGGTATCTCATTTGACAGAGACAGTTACGGGATCTGTCCAATCTGTCAAGGTTCCATAAACAATGCCACTGCCTTGCCTTCTGGTTATGTATATTGCTATCGGTGTGCGTATGACCAAGTGGATAAACATGGTAGATGCCCAGTTACATTGCTGCCCGCTCGGGTGTGGCAGCTAAGGAAGGTTCTTGTCTAATTTGAGGAACGCACGTTTGTCGGTGTTGTAGATAGGTAATCTTTTAGTACTACTATCAATTTTGAGCTATATATTCAGATGAGGGAAATCAGGGGAAATCGATGTTGAGCAATTGTCCACATATACATTTCTCCGCCAAATTTAGCCACGTGTGTAAAAGTGTTTTCATCCGACTCGCCTGCGCAACTCTACCATATCGCTTCTAATGACCTCCTAACAACCAACAACCACGCCCACACCTTCAAGTAGATACTGAAGGAGATTTCTTCATCTTCACAACCCTGCACACGACCATTACAGTTTTGTAACGATGAAGGTGAAATCTTTGTTTTCAGATTGAGATAACGATTTATCTCTTGCAGTTCGGCAAGCACATACAGTCCCAGCAAGTCCCGGGATGGTCGACGTTTTATCTTGACTACAAATTTCTCAAAAAGATTATCTCTTCGCTTGCTGCAAATCGACCTGCATCCGAAGCTGCCGCACTCGCATCAGGCATTCGCCCTTCTGATATTATCGGACATCCTTCACCTAATACTTCTATCCCCTCACCCCGTAGCCCGTCTAGCATCCTCGATGAAGGCCCACGCCGGCCTCCTATCTTCTCTGCCTCTGGACACGATTCAGACCGTGGTCCAGATTTCCGAGCACACAAGGCTGCATTCTTCTTCCGGCTTGAACGTGAGCTGGAAAAGGTCTGGCACATCCTAACAGTTCAGCAACGCGTACAGCTAACCTTGTTTGCAGATCAACGACTTCTACCTACAAAAAGAAGCAGAGCTCAAGCTGCGAATGGAAACCCTGCTCTCGAAACGCCGGGCCGCAGCGATGCGTGGCCTACCCGACACAACGAGCGATGTCACACAAAATAACGTAGAGTGGAGTGCGGTGGAAGAGGGCTTCCGTCTTCTGGAGAGGGACGTTGGAAAACTGCAGGTATACACATGCAGCAGCTCTCTCTCGCTTATATTCCAACATCTATTTCGCAGCAATTTGTGGAAGTAAACGCCACAGGCTTCCGAAAGATCTTGAAGAAGTTTGATAAACGGTCAAAGTCGACAACCAAGGAGCTTTATCTATCGCGTCAAGTGGATGTGCAACCCGTATTCAACAGACAGGCGAGTCTCCTACGCGTCGCCCACAATTCGAACTCGCTGAAGACATCCACCAGCTCATTTCTGAGCTTTCTGACACAATCGCAGTATGCCTTTTGGATCTCACCGATCTTTCTTCAGGCCTCAAATTCGAGGGATCCGCAGCAAACGATATTTTTGCTCAACAAATATTGGCGGAAAGGGCTCCACCGATTGGTCCATTCAGGGATCTGGAGAGCAAATTGCGGGCTGCTGTAGCTGCTCACGAGACCAATACGATCGCCGAATGTGCGCGCTTCTCAGACGTTCTGGCTGAAGGCAGTGGGGGAAAACCAATCGTCACGCGCATCCTTTGGAATATCATCATCGATGCACCTTCTGACCTGGCAGAATTGATCCTCTCTTCTCTGGCCTCTCCCTTTGACTTCCAATTCGTAGACGACATTAATGAACGCACATGTTTGCACGAGGCTGCAATGGCAGGAGCGCTGCCTTTGGTCAACCTCTGCATCGAGAAGGGAGTCCGCGTCGATAAAACTGATCTGTATGGCCGCACTGCACTTCACTATGCATCCATGAATAGTCACCCGAGCGTCTGTAAACGACTCTTGGAGGCAGGTCTACCTCCAGAAATCCTGGACAGAGACAACTACAGCTCGTTGGTGTACGCTACAATGAAAGGAAACGTAGAATGCGTGCGTGTACTGCTTGACCAAGGGAAGGTCTCTGCCGAACCCACGACACCATTGGTGGACCTCATTCCACTGTCACTCGCCAGCCAATCGGGTCACGTAGATGTCGTGGTTCTACTCTTGCAGTACGGTGCACGTTGCTTGCCAAACAGCAACGGGGAATATCCAATGCATCTTGCGGCGCGAGACGGCCATGACCAAGTTTGTAAGCTTCTCATCCATTCGGAGGGCTGGGACACCCCGGATAAATATCACGAGTGGACCCCGCTCTTTCATGCTGCTCGATACGGGCAGGATCGCTGTGTCCGAATTCTTCTAGAAGCGGGTGCACGCGTTTGCGCCACCGATGAACTCGGCCACCTAGCCGTCCACTACGCAGCATGGTACGGACATCACAAATGTCTTTCCCTGCTATTAGATGCTGCGACAAGCAACCCTTCCTCGACACCTGCTCTTGCGAAGTTTGACTCGCCGATGTCGGAGGGTGGTGGTCAAACAGAATCTGACATTGATCTCATCCCATCCCTATCGCTTCCACCGCCAATCATGCCTCATCGTGTTTATGGGCATAACTATCTGGACAAGAGTAACCTAGTGCAGGTGACCATCGGCCACTCCTCACGACGCTTGGAGAATATTTCTGGCGTCAGGCTCCACCACCGTTTGATCAGCCCCGTTTTCGAGGACGAATTCCTTCTGGCATCGACTCCATTGAAGCTGGTTATGACATCGAGCCACAATGTCAATTCTGCTCCGTACAGCATATCCCTCCCCCACCGAGAGGACAATGGGCTATTTACTTTCCAGATCACTTCATTAAACAATCTGTCGATGGAGTTTTCCATATACCCTAACTTTGGCACCAGGACAATCGGCCGAGCTGTAGCGCTACCTGCGTTATTCCAGGACTTGAAAAGTAATAACACTTTCACTCTGCCGATACTTGACACACGATTACATGTCGTGGGAGAGGTGGGCGATACAGCTGACTGAAGTTGCTTATGGCTAACGCTATAAAGGTCGACTTTGAGATCAAAATCATAACTCCATTCGAAGGTGTAACGTTGGAAGTCGGAGGAGACGTCGAAACCTACTGGAAATCGATGGCGATCCCTCCTTCAATCTCCCCTCCAGAGCCAAAGTGGCCACATAGGTCAAGTTTAATTTCTTCGGCACAGGCTTCTCCCTCCGTTCATTCTATCACGAATGATGGTGGCCAGTTCTTGACAATCTCGTCCCTGGAGGGCACATATATTTACGCAGTAGTTCAAGTCACAAGGGACCTACAACCCGTCATATTTTCCGAATGGTCGCTTCCGGGTGCTGAGTTCGATTTGGGTGTCTCCGACGTTACACTTGCGCAATTTGAATCCCTCGCTTACCGCCTGGGAAGGGGGCATCCGTCTGGAATTGCATCTGTGACGGAATGGGTGGCTCTGTTACCGCGTTCGATGATGTCTCTTACTCAACTCCTCAAGGTATCTACCCTTATCCGATTTGGTGAAGCTTCACGCTAAGATAAATTACCGCCTAGCTTCTACCTGTCGGCATCGACATATGCCTCGAACTAGCTTACCCGTCTAAGTCAACCCGAAGGCGACGTTCGCTCGGCCATACTCTCAACCTTAATGAGTTTGTGGATTCTGTGTTACGAAATATTTATCATACGTCGGCATCCTTGGAGACACAGCACGCACGGCGGAAGATAGCGTTTGCATCGTTCTCGGCGGATGTTTGTTCTGTGCTAAATTGGAAGCAACCAAACTGTAAGCCCCATCTGCCACGCCCCCAAATGACATTTCATGGAGCCCCTGCAGATCCCGTTTTCTTCGTATCTCGTTGTGGTAAGAATAGTTCGTCATTGCCTAGTCCAACGGCCCTGGGTGCCGAGGAAGACACCGACCCACGTCTGTCAAGTATTGGCGCAGCCGTCGAGTTCGCCAAATTAAACAACCTACTGGGTGTTCTTGTGGACGCCGACCTGCTGGCAAGTGCCATCTTCCAACAGTTTATTTATTGTGCCAATAACGTCCCATAGGTACAAGTCCCTTCGTTGATTCATGGTATCAGGAACGCTGGTCTCATTGTCGGTGCCCACGGCGTGTCCTCGGATTTGGAGGTACTTTCGAGAACGTCCGATATCGAGGGAACACCTGTTGATGCCATATTCAACCATGGCAAGGTTGTTTTCACAGACCATACAATGAATGAGATGATATAACAATAGCACACTAAAAGTGTTCGAAGTTGGATACTATGGGTTGATATTGTACAATGAAGTAGGGCTTTATGGCGCAATGCTGTATCTGCTAATATACATAATATACGAAATAAAATTTATATGGACGCGTTGTAAAGTGCCGCATAGGCCCCATTTCGGTCTAGTAGCTCTTGGTGAGTTCCAAATTCAGATATCGTCTTGGAATTCTCAGTCAGTTGATGCCGGCACAGTACTAGATGAGAGCCACATTACCCCGTTCTCCATCATAGCAACCTTGTCTGCGCGACGCGCTGTCGACAGACGATGAGTGATGAAGATTACGGATTTAATTCTTTTTCCAGAAGGAGATCTGGAAATCTTTTCGATGGTGTTGAAGATTTGATTTTGCGCCAGGGGGTCAAGAGAAGATGTCTAATTTGTCGCGGGGTTAGATTTCGTCGTGCCATCGTTGAGCATCAATATACGTACTGGTTCGTCAAATAATAGCAAGTCAACTCCAGGTTGGTTGGCCCTCATGAATGCACGGGCGATCGCGATACGTTGCCACTGGGGAAATATAAATGAATTTACGAGTGGCATTTGGATAGATGAATAACGTACTTCTCCCCCAGAGAGCCCATTATGTGGAGAATGCCGGCGGTGATTTATTCCAGGATATGACATGTTCTCAAACCCAGGGTTATAGAGTGTTGTCCTCAGGCCTTCTGGCAGTGAAGCCACGACTTCATCGGCCAAAGCGAGATGAACAGCTTGAGAAATCGCTCTGTCTTCTGATAGATGCTCGACATAGCCAAGACCGATGTTTTCCTGGACGGTGGCGTTGAATTTGGAAAAGCCTTGGAAAACGGCAGACACGTGCCGGTGGTATTCATCAGGGAGATACCGCCGGACATCGATTCCGTTGACCTTTAGGGAACCACTATCGAAATCAAGTATCCGCAATAAGATCTTTGCTAGGGTAGATTTTCCTGGAAGGTGTTTGAGACACGATGCCGGTTACTCAATAATAGATGGGCGCGACTCGCCTGATCCATTGTATCCAACTATTGCCAGACTTTCTCCGGGAGCAAGCTGGAAGGTAACATCTTTCAAAGCTGGCTCGCTACTCCCCGGGTAGGTATAAGACAATCCACTTTTACGAATTGTGAGCTAATTCAAAGTCACAAATATTGTAAAAGCTCCTCACCTGACTTCAATGCTCACACCTCCTGGCAACGAATTGTACGATACCGTTTCACTGTCCTCCGGTTGAAGCCGAGGCTTTAGCTCCATGCTAGCACAGAATGCAGACATGAGAAAGATTCCTTGGAAAGCCATTCTTGTCGTCCTCATCAGATTACTGCATGCACATACAACGGCCTGAATGGAGCCACGGTACAAAGTCAATGACCCCAAAGATGCCGAAGAAGTCTGCATGAGCCAGATGAGGGGTATCTAAAGATGCACTGGTTAGGTTAAGAAGTACTCTAAAATTGACCACGTTTACATTTTGCAGGGCGAATATCAGGTCCGAAAGGTGCAGCTGAGAAAGCAATGACGACTCAAACAGCATGTGAGGCTCTTCCATAGCTGTCACAACCCTGCGAGCTGACGACCATGTTTCCAAAATCCAATCGCCAAGGCCAAAGAGTGCTATTTCCGGGCGATGTTCTTCGCTATATGCCAGGTTCCGCATGCGTTCGTGGCGTTCGAAAGCACGAGTTTCGCGTTCGCTGGTCAGAGGTTCGGGTTGATCACGAGCTAGTACAGTGCACCATGGGAGAATTGAAGGCAGCACAGCGGAAGTTATCGACAGTAGGAGAACACCGAGATGGCTAGCCCCTCGAGTCAGTGAGAAGACAAGACAAATGTGAGAAAGAATCTCTACTACGAGCGATAGGATTCGGATAAAGTCAAGAGGAGACAAGAGACCAAAGCCACCGCCGCTGAATGAACCAGCGAACATGTCCGATTCTTGGAGAAGCTCTCGAACAACGGGGTCTGCTAAAGTTGGGACGTCCAGCCGAACGCGGTTCTTTAGTTGTTGGCGCTCGACATAAAACCGCGCTGATTCCAGGACGATGTTTTCGTTGGAGGACCTGCGACAGGTGAGTATGTGTAAGAAGCATTTTCGCAAGTTGTTTCCTACGCGAATGAATCCAGAAGCCCTTCCACAACTCTCCTTAGGACTTCGGTGGAGATGAGATACGAAAGCCGAGTCCATGTGAAATTTCGTGAAGCGATTAGGGACTGAAGCTTTAAATTTGAGGCAGAAGTCAATCACTGTTGTCAAACACAATTTAAAAGATCTCAACAGACCTCATCAATGATCATGGCCTGGAACCCGCAAAAGTCAAAATGAATTCTCATATTGATGTAATTTTTCAACAACCCACCTGGGAATAACCTCGGAAGGCGGGAAACAGGCTACGAATAATGGTCAGGGACATCATCAGTGCCGTTCGTAGTGGATTGAGCGCTAAAAGATTTTTGAACTACGACGCGACATGTCAGAGAGGGGCTTGTATTGGGCATGTTGAGGTTCCTTACAAAGTCAAAGACACATCTATGGATGGTGGTACATAGAGCGAGGCGAGCGTTTGCCAAACTCAGCGGACGTTGCGCCCCCGCCACAAGATATGTACCCTTCTGGGCAGGTATTTCCCTGGAAGCCAGCCACGCGTCGTAGGTCGTGTCTGGACTCCTCCAATTGTCACTGTCGTCCAGTGGCTCGTAGGGTTCCTTTGAAGGTGGATGTTTCGTGTCGGGAGAATGAAAGTGAAGGTTGTTGAAGAGCATATGACTGCTAAGTCTGCTGCACATGCTCAGATAGTCTGAGAAGAAGACATACATCGAGAAGGGAGCTTATAAGACAGGTAGAGGGCTCAGAGAGGAACGTCCTTTTGTTCATTAATATATGAGATCCGGATGTTTTCCATGACCGTTGATGCAGTGCACACAAAGGCTCGCAGGCTGTACCGGGTATGCGCATTTGGCAGCCGCGACCCAAGCGTCGGTGAATGTTCAGACGAAACGGAATCCTTTCAGATAGCCATATGTAGTGTGGATACGGCGTCAAGTGATGGCCAAAGGCCATTTGGGCCACCTTTGCCCGTTCGGGCATCGTCCCACGTGCTCCCGCCACGGAACTTGTCTATTTTTTGGTATCCCCGCCTATTCCAAATTTGTATTCTTTTCGCAAAACAATGGCCTCTTCACAAGACCTCTCTCACGTCGCCATTTTGGCCGACAGTCTCCGCAAGCTTCAAGTAAAGCAGGCCTCCTCCTCCTCCACCGACGACGACGATGACCGAAAGCTCCCAAAAACCCCTCATTCCAGAGACGACTACGGCTTCCGCAAATCTGGAATCTCTAGCCCACATCTCCCAGCAGACCCGAACAACCCAAGACACTTTTCGCCAGTCGACCTCAACAACATTGTTCCTGATCCTAACGGTCTCGGGTGGCCAGGTCAGGGAGCCTCTTCAGAAGTCTTGAACCCTTGATGATGACGTTTGGCTTCAAATCTAGCAAAGTCGACCGTCTCTCGTCTGCTCGCAACTCCAGAGGAGAAGCTCGCCCGCGAGCAGAGGATGGCAGCTGCCGTCCGTGTCATTCTTGAGTCAATTGGAGAAGACCCTGATCGGGAGGGCCTTCTCAAGACACCCGAAAGATATGCTCAGGCGCTCATGTGGATGACTAGAGGGTACGAAGAGAAACTCGCAGGTCTGCCTTAATCTGGACCTACTTCATTCCACTTATATCAAGCGCCATGACAGACGTTATTAACGATGCCGTTTTTGCCGAAGACCACGACGAGATGGTCCTTGTACGGGACATTGATATCTCAAGCCTGTGTGAACACCACCTTGTACCTTTCACTGGCAAGGCAAGTCGAGCTCATGAACACAACGTCTGGCGGTGCTATTAAATAGCTCACGTCCTCAGATAGCGATAGCGTATATCCCAAATCAGCTGGTTCTCGGGTTGTCTAAACTTGCCAGAATTGCGGAGACCTTCAGCCGGCGGTTGCAAGTCCAGGAACGTCTCACCAAACAGGTTGCGATCGCCGTGCAAGAGGCGATAAAACCCCGTGGGGTGGCGGTAGTCATGGAGGCAAGGTGAGTTCCTTACTTAGACTTTCTCTCGACATGCCAAATACTGACATCCATGCGCACCAGCCACATGTGTATGACTATGCGTGGGGTGCAGAAACCAGGATCAATGACTGTCACATCTTGCATGCTCGGCTGTTTCCGCACCCAACAAAAGACACGCGAAGAGTTCCTCACTCTCATGAAACGCTAAAAATGGATCGCTATGAAAGCATCGTCCTGCGATTCAACTCGTCCGGATTTACTAACTTATCATTTACATATCTCAACATATTCACTGTATCACTACAACCTAGGGGAAGGTTTCTTCGGAATTTAATATTAACCAACTCTTCCAAATCCAAATTAGAGGACGACTTACTTCTCCTGGGACAAGATTTCTTAAATCGACGGTGATGGCGATAGTGCAGATTATCCTACATATGTTCGAGATGATCATGGCATCGTCTCCGTTCCCGTCTCCTACGGATGCACCTTACCCCGAAGGCCGAGTTCTTGGCCAGACTCGGTGTGTCTGAGACCTGCAGCCTACCCAGCCCCCCTTCCCCTCCGCGGAGAAATTTAATTTCACATTCTCATATCCGCTACGAGGTGCGGTAGCAATACAGCAATAACTTGCCTAAAGTGCGACCATGGCTCCATTCGCGAGACAATTACGATCCCAGGCTTGCCTCGATCGGCATGCAATGGTCCCTCGCCATACCTCTCACTGGAATTCTGGATCCCAGTTTCTTGCCGCTCCCCACTATCCGAGCTCTGGTCATAGTGTTGATTTCAAAAAAATCCTTCCTGTCTATCACCCATGGAGATACACGAGGCCACACTTCCCTGCCTTGGAACTGAAAAAAATCGATGCAACGGACTCTCAAGCTTTGCTTTAAGGAAAATTATGGAGCCATGGGCCAATTTTTTTTGAAAGCAAAGTTACGGTGAGGTTGATTGTATGTCAAATGATATTGATTTATGGGCTCTGCGCACGGCCAGTGATAAGTAGTGTCGACGTCTAGTGTAAGAATTTTGAAAACAATGCGCATCGATGACAATTAATCGCGCCTTCGCACTACGGGGACTCCTCACGGACAGGTCCTCTCCTTAATGAATGATCACGTCGTACTGAATGGCGCGATGAGTCTGAGGATACCCGAAGACGCTCCAACTACTGGCAGTCGAACACTACAGTCAGTATATATTCGTAACAATTAACATTCGCTAAGATATCACTCCCTCCTACGTTGAGTTTTATCCCCTGCCGAAGGATCAACTGGAAGGCCGAGCTTTTTCGCTAGGCCTGGTGCGCCACCAGCAGCATATCGTGTTCTGTTGATGCGCGGGCGTTTGGGAACTTGCATGAGCTCGCCTGTGGGGCTGGGCAAGGGTTCTGTTATGTCCTTTTCACGATCTGAGAGAGTAAGCTATCAGTACGCGGCCTATAGGCGCAGAGCAAAAAATGTACCTGAAACAGTGCGCTTCCGGCTATCACGGTCATCTTCCTTGCGCTGCTGTTGAGAGTCGGGACGATACGAGTTTGGGGGAGGTTGTGGTAGTGATCGAGGAGCTTCTTTTTCGCCAATGCGAGAATGGAGACTTCCAAGTACTGGAGACGGCCCCTGGTCTTGAAGGATATGTGATGAGTGGGGTGCACCGCCTGTGCCTGACGATGAAGGATAATCACGATGGCGGTCTCTCGAAGGTGGTAGGTCCGTCACTTTGGGACCACGGGTAGGTGTATCATGATATGACATGGCCCGTGGAGCACTCGGTGGCTGAGGCTTGGAACTGGAACCGGCTCCAGCGTTCGAAGGCGCAATATCAGAAGGATTGCGTTTATCCGAGGTCTTTCGATAGTCAGCCACGGTCATTCAATAAACGTAGATTGCTAAATACCTTGTCTAATGAAGCTGGTGATGGGCGTGGTTCATGGTCCCCAGAGCCTTCACGATCTTTCTTACGCCTGTCAGAGTCGCGAGTCCTGTCGTGGCCATCCTTCTCCGGAGGTCTGCGGCCACCACGATCCTCACGATATCCTTCTTTGCGAGAAGAACGTTTGGAACTTCGATCAGGCTACGAACATTCCCTAGCTCAGCAGTTGCGAAACAATGAGGAAATTCAAAATACGCACATCATCATCTGCAGGCCGTCTTCTCTTTCCAAGGCCCTCATCACCCGGCGCAGGACGATTTCGAGGGTCCGGCCGAGTGGGAAGTGCTCTGTCATCAGCCAGAGGAACAGGTGTGTTGGCCTGACCACGCGTTGGTTCTCGATCTTTCCTGGTCTCCCTATCCCTATCCTTCTCATCTCTGCGGTGTCTATCCCTGTCTCTGTCTCTATCCCTGTCTCTACTGTCCCTGTTGTCTCTGTCTCTATCCCGATCGCGGTCCCTAGCCCGGTCGTGCGGATCGCGGTCCCGTTCCTTGTCACGCTCGTGCCCTTGTCGCGTCCGGTCTCGCTGTTTGTCCCTATCACCATCTTTATCCGTCTCACGAGTCGATGTACGATCACGCCCGCTGCGCTCACTACGTGTATGAGTCACACTATCACGACGACTGGGGTTGGTAGTATGATCGCGGGAGTCCTGTCGACCTTCCCGCTCCGAGCGTCGTTCATCGCGATCTCCTTCAGTGTTTCCACGGTCAGATCGAGAGCGACCTCCACTTGCACGGCTTTCGGCGCTATGGTTCCTGGTGCCCGGGCGGCTGACTGGCGAAGGCGATCGCACACGAGGCGATGGTACATCAGAGTTTGTAGCGTTTCTTATGGACTCCATCTTGTCTGAGCGGATGGATTGCTTCGCAGTCTCTCTGAGCTCTTGCGCCGACTGAGTTTGACTAGGGACTGAGGGTGGTGGCATTGCGGGACCGTTATCTAATTCTCATTGCGTCAATACAATGCACGCATTTTAACAGGGATGGACTTGCCTGATGG
Source organism: Tephrocybe sp. 9174TJB (assembly GCA_018850275.1). Lineage (NCBI taxonomy): Eukaryota > Fungi > Basidiomycota > Agaricomycetes > Agaricales > Lyophyllaceae > Tephrocybe > Tephrocybe sp. 9174TJB. The sequence continues at coordinate 107,139 of JABAJT010000001.1, forward strand.
AGAAGGTTGCTGTGGTAAAGGGGAATCCCGAAGATGCGAAGGGCTATTATACCGCGACCTAGGTAGTCCATCGTCTTTTCCGCCACGAAGCTCGTTAATGTGGGCAGGAACGGATGACTTGACATCTCCTTGAGAAAGTTCTCCGTGTGGTTTTGGTGATTGACTATGTTTATCACCTGGTCGGACTCTTTTGACAACTTCAGGTCGAGGAATACTTGATGCAGCCGTTATTTAATAGAATTGTGTGTAGCAAGTAATAAAAGACACACCTCTCCATCGCAGCTTTAACGGAAGTGATGCCGCCGATACTGGAAGATTTTTCTGTTGTTGAAGCTACCCCATTCGCAAGATGAGCTCGAGGACCAGAAGGTGCTGAGGCGGGGGCGGGAGTTGTGATAGGACGACGTCCATCGCCCACAGGTACGACGGTAGAACTTGGACCGCTGGGGAGTGCATTGGTGCGAGCCTTTTCATTTTGCTGGGGAAGGTTCGTTGGCTTGGGGGATGACGCTGCCACATTCGCAGGTCCTGGAAGGGGCTATTTACATGGGTAAATAGATGTAATTGGAAGTCTGCAAGATGACATACTTTACGGGGCAGGGCCCATAAGGACTCCCTTTTCTTAAGAGCAGCAGAATACCTGAGCAGGGCTCAGCAACGTGTGTTATTTCAAAGTAACATGACACGTACGCTCTTCCAAGGATTTTGAGATCACCGCGCTCCTCGTTTTCCAAAAAGCGATCCATTGCAGCATCGAGGCTGGCGCCTGTATCTGCAATTGAAACTGCCGCGAGAGGAAATACAGGTAACAGTTCCTTCAAAATAATGATAGTATTGTAGACATGCATGAACTCCCCGGTTTGAATACATTCAATGAAGCACTTTGAAAAAATGGTGAAAGGTAGCCATGATAAAGGACGTCTTAATAACTTACCTTGGCCAACTTCTTGTGCCATTTACGCAGAATGCGCTGGAAGTTAGCCCAATCCAGAAGATCGCCTAGTGAGACAGTCTTGCTTGACCAGGTGCGTTGCAAGCCAGGATTGTATATAGTTTTTCCGCCGATTTTGGTTCGATTGTCAGCCATATAAGCCGTCTCATCACTGTACCACTTGTACATATCGGTAAGGATTCCCAAGAGGAACCGGCCTGGTAAAATTGGTCAGCCGACAAAAAAAACGACGTATACCCAAGTAACATACCATAGTTGTGAGCTTCGTACTCGCTGCACGAGAAGAGAACAACCTTGACATGGTCTCCAAGCAACTAGATACTGGTATAAAACACTATAATTCATGATGACTCGTGATAACGAACCTTGTCATAACAGTTCAAAGTATGGAAGCCGGGAGTTCCTTGGGTATGAAGAACCTTGATGAACTGCGCACAAAAGTCGGCATCCATGGGGGACAAAAGGCAACGCGGTTGTATGCAATGTTCTATTATGGATCCCACAAGTGCGCCAGCTTTAGGTGCTACAAAATGTTGTGAGCGATCAAACTTACAACAAAATGCGTGGACGAATACCATGAGAGAACCAGTGCAATTTCTCGCGACTAAGGCGTTTTAAAGTAAAAGCCCTGGAGGCCGTCTGATTCTTTAATTCGTCGAGAAGAAGTTCATGAGTTCTGATGTAGCGCTCCCTTCGTTGCTTATGTGAAATAGCCGTCAGGCGTTTCGCTCGATCCGCGGAATGATCTGCCACGCGCCACTTGCTTTCTTCTTGTCGACTAAGGAGCATCAATGCCGCACTCTCTTCGTCGTATTTGCTCGTCGGGGGTGAAAGATCGTATGTTGAAAGTTGCCAGAACGTTACATAGAACCCCGGTCTATTGGGGGAAATGAGTCCCGCGGGTGAAAGAGAATTGAAGTCTTACCCAATGACATCATATGAATTTCCAGGCGCAAATTTTTTGACCTCATCGAATAGGGCAGCCAGTTCCGGTACCCATGGGCTCTATGAGAGAACAAAATGAGGATTGAAATGATAAGATTGAATTCATGACATACCTCCACAGCAGGCGTAGAAGAATTTGGTTCGGCATCAATTGCAACATCTTCTTGGATGGATTGCTCTTCAGAAGGCTGTTTGCCATCCACAGGAGCGTCGGAAGCACTAGGAGTGCCAATGCTCGGGGATGCTACCCTTGAAGTCACTGGTTCTCGTTTTGCAGTAAGGGCTGCCTTCAGTCGTTTCTCGGCTTCCTCATTAGCTATCCGTTCCTGTTCTTGCATGGCAAGTGCGGAATTCTGTTGTTCTGAACTCAACAGAATATTGCTATAAACTGATAAACGAGACAAACCAGGAGGGTTGCCTGAAGAACAGGCCGGATTATTTGCATGCATATAGGTGCACATATCCCGTAGACGACGCCAAGATCCCCAAGAGGCGGTAGGACTCTGCTCGCATAGTCGGAAAGAGGTATCACTGAAGGAGATGTCAAAAGTTCAAGGTATTGCAGTAGGACGCCATGTGTCTGCATTAAAATAATGAGCTACGCAATGAGTAAAAGAAGGCAAACAACCCCTACCGTGTCATAAAGACTTGCCAAAGACTTGAGATGGGTGTCTGGGGCTTTGAACACGCAAGCTTGTCGTTGCTGAGCGACCTGGATGAGGAGGCTAAGAGCTAGAGAAGAGTCCACCAACGCCTTCCCTAGGCGCCAAGGGCCTTTAAGAACGGCATCTCCGGGGTCAAGTCGTGCTCCACGTGTGGTAGACGCCACAGATTCAATGCGAAGGATTGGTCCTCCGGCCATTGCGACAACCTGAGCATCTGAAAGGGTAGGCAAAGGCTCAATGCCAGCCATTTTCCAAATCAATTCTTTCAATACTACCAGCTCTGTAGTTTGCCCATTGTAAAGCTGATGCATGACGTAAGTCAGAACAGGTGTCAAGTCGGCACTGTAACGTCTAAAGAGCATTCCGGTGAATGAAGCGAGGCCTACGATGATTGATTCAGTAAACTGCCACGGAGCACAAGGGAAGGCGCACTCTGTAGCCAGTCAGAGGTATTAACTCCATCATCCTTCAAACGAGGTTTCGACGGATTCGAAAACGCGTCAACAATGATATATACTAGAACGTCGAAGCCCATGTTTGTAACATAGCGAAGCGCCTGGATGACGACATTTGCGAGATTGTCGTAGGACATAATTTGGTGAACAGCCCTATCAAAAAATATACACGGATTTGAGTGGGCCAATTTAGCCACTGTCCCCGAAAGAGTGTCGTTCGTGTTGATGGAGAGCCGTCGAAGGATGCCCTTTGTTTCGCTCCTGGCTTGTGATGCCCGGACCCTGAGTTCGGGATGGGACTCGTACATCTTCGTTTTCCATTCCCCATATAACCGCCATCGAGACGTAGTGGAATATTGCCGAATGATATTCCAAACCTCAACTGTACAAACTGCATTTCCCCTAATTAACGGCAGAGCTCGAAGGAGGTAGACTCGTAGGACTTTAAACCAGAAGATGCGAATGGGATGATCAGGATCTGGTTCACCGACTGGTTTTTTCGTGACGGGATCGATGGGCATCTGCGATATACGATGTTAAAACCGGGATCTGGAAGATTGGCACGGAGAATTACTGTTGTTTGAATGTGGCTACGCCCCAATCGCAAGAACTTCGTCAAGAACATTGGATCTCGAGAAACATGAACTCCAATGAACGTCATGAGAGGCTCTATGACATCTTCCAAATCGCTTAAGGAACTGCAGATTGGTACTTGTTCAACCCAGTCTGGGTAGAAGAAGGTAAAGTCTGTAGTGTACGTGCTTGGCGGTGTTGGCTCCCAGAGCGTAAGTAAGGGTTTTCGACTAGGTGCAGCAGTGACACCTGACGACCCGTATCGCGCCCGGGGCTGAGTGAAGCTTGGGTTTCGCTCCTTAGTAACCAAAAGAGTCTCGTAGAGAGGCGATATTGAGAACTTCATGATTCGTATCATGAGGTCTGCAATTTCTACCCGTGCATCAACCAAGAACGGGAATTTTGAGAGAATGGCAAGAGCAGGTTTCAAAGCACCGACGGCAAGGAGAGCCGTCAGAAGCCCGACTTTTTGATTGGTCTCTTTTGGTTCAGGCACCTTCTTGACTTCGCCTGGTGGCGTAGGTTTGGATTTGGATGACGATGGTCCCGTAGTTTCCAAAGGCGCAGCCATCGCAAGCTGACTGACGGTTGTGGCGGCAATACGTGCTTCGACGTCTCGGTTGTACTCTTCTCGGAGAGTTTCCATGTCGTTGTCATCAGGTGATATCTGGATATGTAGAGTCATTCTAAGAAGGATCGAAAAAACCATGAAGACAAACATGGGGATATAGATCTTCTAATGAGAGGAAACCCTCGCGTATCAGGATAGCCGCTGTAAGATAAAGGTTTTTCGGAGCTGCCTCGACAACATCTGTAGACTGTCAAGGAGTCAGGACCATGATATACATGATGTGCATAGGACGTACCTGATAGTATGCGAATTTGAAGCCTAATACCTGAGCCAATACTTGGGGTTTTCCCTCGGTCGGAACAACGCTGGTTTCGAGGGCTTTGGGATCCGCAATAGCCAAAACTTCATCCAAAGTTTTCCCTCGAAAAGATTCGGGAGGAAGGCTGGTCTCCATTGCCGCCGGATTTGGGTTGCGGTAAGATCCAGCCCAGGGTGAAAACGACAGAAGAGCAATGAAGAAAGTGTAGTGGGTCGACAAATGAACTGAGAGGACGTCCAGGATAATGTCAAGAGCTCGATTAGGATCTAGATCAAAATATCCAATGAGGCTGATGACTTTTTCCCAAACGGGACGAGCCCGTTCTTCTATAGCAGAATATGACTCTGTAGGACGTCCTGTGAGAGGCGAGTGGGAGGGGCCCAGGGAGCTCGTCAGCTCTGAAGTAAGTTTACTATATCCTTCAGATTGCTCGCGAAGAAGGTTGAACTTGTTCTGCTTGTAGCTTCAGACAAGAAGCTGGTCAGTAAAGTTATCACAACATCTTGAAAGGAAAAGGACAGACAATAGCCCAGTTCGCGTTCTGATCTCCTTCTTATCCAATGCAACCTTGTCCTGAATGAGACCAACGCTTGCCAACACAGAAGAATCAAGACGTTCGCGACAAGAATGTGGGTCAATTATTCCCAAGTCCTGCGGTATCAAAGTGAGAAGTGTTGTTCGACATGAGAAGAATAATCTAACCCACCAGAAACTTCTTCACAATGGTGTGAATGATTTCCTTGTCATTCTCTGCAGCTTGCTCTACTTTCTTGGCCTTTGCCGAAGCTGAAGATACATCGCTAGTCGCTTCTTGTTTGGCATATGTGGCCAATGCAAGCCTCGCATCACTCAACACTTCATCCAATTCTGCATCAACAGACCAAAGCATATCCACAAAAATTTCGCTGCAGGCCACGAAGCCGACTGAGGATGTTGCAGGTCCTGAAGAAGATGAAGGAAGAGTATCTAGAACGGACCGAATGAATTCGACGAATGCAAGAGGCGTGATCGTGTGTTTCGGTGACCATGTTTCCAATAAAGAGCAGAGGAGTGTGTGGTACGTAGTTGTCAAAGTATCCAAGCAATCGACATCTGATGGGTTGCAATGGGGTGCGAAAAGAGAATTTCGACTACGCCACGGTCAATGCATGCATGAATGAGAATGATATTACGCACCATTCAGATTCGCCACCTTTCGTCCAAGCAGCAAGATAGCCTCTTACGTTGCTAACAACGTCCATGAGCTACCTGTTCGCCCGAGGCAACGAGAGACAGGGAAAGAAGTCAGGAGAAAAAGTCCAGTTGGAACCTCGTTGGGCGCTCCCAGTCCAACAAGGAATTCCGTGAAGGTTGTGACAGGGTGTGACCGCTGATTTGTCACTGTATCCTTGGTGCCTTCCGCTCGTCCAAAATGAGCGATGATCCGATAATGACCCACCCCCCTCGTGCAGAACAGACAGCTGGCCATTCAAATTGTTGTATAAATCTTGGCAAACTTATCGGGTTCAATTAGAAATGCATCTAATTCTCTGCTTGCTATGCACTCAATGGTCTCGCCAGGAAGTACATGAATCTGCGAGTACTGGGGAAACATGAATCTGCGAGCAACGAGGAAATAGACCACCTCAAGAGGCTAGGGTTGGGTGGGGGAATGAGGCCTTCTTGGGATCTCATAACGGCAGCTGTCACCCGTACTACAGAAATCATCAATGCTGCGGCTGTATCATTCGTCAAATGCGTATATATAGAGACACTTCTTCTATGACTTGCTCCACCAGTCCCCTGATTTCCTATGGTTCCTTGGGTCACTGGCCTCCTTGCCTCTCGTGCTCTCGCCCCTCTTGCTGGCTTGAACAATAGCACCGTTGAAGCAGTTCGTCAACGTTTGATCCAAAGCGCAAATGCAAGGCGAGTCCTTTAAACTTTGCAGTAGCTTGGCATACAAGGAACGCGCTAACCCTCAGCAAATAGCTGGGAACTGGGTACTGCGGCTGAAGCTTTGACAGAGATATCATGGCCCGCTCTTTCTGTCTTCCACCCCAGTGCATTTCCCCCTCCTCGGCAACTCAATGCGACCCTCAATGCATCTGATGTTCTGAACATTGCTGTTCGGTAGGGCTTACGATTAGTGTTGATTCTATTACCTGATTGTTAATGTTTTCAATGCATAGGACTGTTTCGAAAAAGCCTGCGAACTCACGCCCTTTGATTGCGAACCAAGGTTCTGCGGCCGACCCTGCGAGTTTGTGTTCCTGTTTTCTACGTGTATATAATCTGGCATATGCTGATAATTCGGGGTAGGTATCGGTGTCGCAGTACTTTTAGCAAATTGGACACGCTCTGATCCTTCAAATACGCTTTTCGAGAAAGCTGCAAGAGGCCAGCTTGAACATCTGTTGAATGACGTTCCTCGATCTGATGAGGGAGCGATCTCTCACCGCCAGGATGAAGTCCAGTTATGGTTTGGCATATCACGTACCTTTTACTTTCTGACGGCTCACGATTGATTTATGAAAGGGCGGACTTTGTCTACATGGTACCGCCTTTCATTGCTTACTATGGTGCCTTGCAGGGCGGCAACGATGGACGTGCTTTAATGCAAATTGCCTATGACCAGTGTCGCCTCTATCGTGACGCATTGAGAGATGGCTCGGGGCTGTGGAGGCACATTGTTCTTGGATCATGGGAGGATGCTTCTCACTGGAGCACAGGTGTGACAAAATTAAATCCACAATAGCAATTTTTCTGACCAACCCGCCTTGCCTAGGTAACGCCTGGGCTGGGGCAGGAATGCTTCGCGTTTTACAGAGTCTCAATCACTCTTCCGAAGGAATACATTTCATCAATCAGCAAACGAACCTCACGAGCTGGATCCAAGAAATAACAGAAGCTGCGTGGTCATACCAGGTATGCTGATTCCATCGATGGCAACCGCAGACAACCTTGACACCCATCATCATGAACAGACACCCAATGGTGCTCTTTCTAACGTCATTGATTCATTGGATTCTTTCGAAGACGCTTCGTCAACTTCTCTCATGGCAGCAGTGACGTACCGCATGGCGACTTTCACGAACGACACCACTTTGATTCGAGCAGCTGATAGGGCGTTTGCCTTTGTAAAGGAGAACATTGACGAGGAAGGTTGGCTACATAATACCGTGGATCCGTATACATTCCACACGCCTAGCATTCCCGATGCCCACAGTCCGGAAGGTCAGGCGTTTGTGCTATTACTCCAAGCCGCATACATCGCCTGGTCACGATTTTCAACCAACTCCACCTTGAGTTAATCAGAAAATCTAAATCACCGGTC
>JABAJT010000001.1:115215-130383 GCA_018850275.1 Tephrocybe sp. 9174TJB
TTGTGCTCTCTCTATAAACCGTTCTCCTTCCTTATTCAGCCCTGATCGAGGTCAGAGCGTCAGACGAAGCGGGGGCAGTATTGTTTGGCACCAGGGCATACTTGACGCTGATTGAGCAGCTCGCAGAGGAACCAGAGTGGCAAGGCGCAATGAAAGGACGGGGTGAGGCCATTGGTGTCACAAAGGAAAAGATGGCGGTGTGTGGTGCCAGGATGTCGTGTCAAATTAAGACGAAGAGAAAGTGGTGCCGACAAAGACATCGAAATAATAGGCAACTATCCTTACAGAGGTTGTCTGGTATTTCTCACTGTCGAACAAGATGGTCCCTCCGAGAAAACTTACTTGAATACGTGTATAGATATTGCTCGTCAGTAAGACTGGTGATGGACTGAAATCATATAATACATGTTAATGGAATCAAGAACTATCAGATCACTAACTTGAAATTATGGGGATGGCTGAGGCCAGGTGGTGATCTGAGTCGAACGACCAACGAGTTCGAACCGATGAGACAAAAGACCAGCGCCCACGTCAACGTTGAGCTGGTACAAGCCACTGTGGATCCACATATTTCCTGCGGTATCAGCGCGGGCTATTGACCCAAGTGTAACTGCCAACGAGGCTGACTTGGATTTTCCTCCCGCGATCTGATGCAGGCGAGTGTATGAAACGAGTTGTTTGTTAGGATGAGGTGCAGGCCCAGCGGTTCCATTGACAAAAAGAAGAGCAACATAGTCCGACGACTTTTTGCCCGCGTTTTTGACAGTAATATCGAACGTATCGAATGATGCAAGGTCAAGAGGCCTTTGACGTGATGCGTGAGCGATTAGAGATTGAATATTGTACTGACGGGGTGGGGTGTGCTGCCACTCCAGATCAAATTCGGTAAAGTGAAGTCCGTGCCCGAATTCGAAGACTGGGGTACCTTGGTACCATTTGTACGTTCGGCCAGGGTTATTCTCACTTGGCCTAAGCTTCATGTCCGTCATTCCGACTTGGTTGGTGTACTCAGCAGGGTATTGTGTAATTGAGAGGCGGCCGGCGGGAGAAGACGCCCCACTCAGGACGTCGAAAATAGCCGTCCCACCGCTCTGACCTGGATAGCCGGCCCAGAGAATAGCATTCACCTGATAAACGACGAGATTAATATGGCTATTTGAGTATCATAAATGAAAACACTAACCGCCTGACTATCTTTCAATGCTGTGTCGTCAACTTGGCCGCCACCAAATTGTAAAATCACGATCGGTTTTCCAACAGCCTCAAGTGTGGCAATCAAGTCTAGCTGATTTCCCGGCCACACAATAGTGGTTCTATCCCCAGATTCGTGCTCCACTGTGAGGTCAATACCTCCTGCAAAGACAACGACATCCGCTGCTTGTGCAGCCGCCACAGCTGCAGCGAACCCAACAGTCGTGGTACTCGAGATTCCTGTCCCTTGGGCATATGTAACTTGATAACCGGCGCCAAGAGCTCCTTGCAGGGGGCTAATAAGGAACGGGGCTATGCCTTGATAGCTTCCTTGCATTTGCGTGGTTGCATTTGCCCAAGGACCAATAACAGCTAACTTCTTGATGGAGGACTTGAAGGGGAGAATGCCATCATTCTTGAGTAGAACAAGGCCCTCGAGAGCTGATTGGTACGCGAGTTTCTGAGCGGCGGGTAAATTCACATCAGACCAGTCGAGTTGTCGATATGGCTGGACAGCCGGAGGATCGAAGTAGCCTAGTCTGGTCATCGAAATGTGATAAGCAAAAAGCGCAGACTTGCGCCCATTCACTTACCGAACAAGAGACGTGTATTGACGGACGAGGGCTCTTTCGAGATCTGAGCGGGTTATCAAGGATTGATTGAAAGCATCAGGAAGATGCTTGGAGTACGTGGTCCCGCAGTCGACATCTGTCCCCGCTTTCAAAGCATCTGCCACGGCTTCAGCATACGTAGATGTGAAGTTATGCGTGCTGAAGATGTTGTCCACAGCATCACAGTCGGAAGTCACCCATCTTTCATCACTGAAACCCCAATAGTCACGAAGAATTGTCTGCAGAAGGTACGAGTTTGCACATGAAGGTATCCCATTGACCGAGTTATAGCTGCACATGACCGACGAAACTTTCGCGTCCCTGACACAGCTCTGGAAAGGCGGAAGGTAATACTCGCTAAGGTCTTGTAGAGTGACCTGTGCGTCAAAGGAGGTCCGGATATGACCTTCCCAGTCCTCGATATCGTAAGCCGCATAGTGTTTGCAGTCTGCAATGACTTTGATATATGGCTGAGGATCGATCCCACCCTGCAGGCCATCGATCAGGCTGAATACATATTGAGAGACGTGGTATGGGTCCTCGCCAGGCGTCTCTTGACCACGGCCCCAACGTGGATCCTTGAAGGGATTGATATTTGGGGTAAAGTAATCAAGGCCTGCCCGACCGAAGTTATTGAATGCCCGGGCTTCAGTACTGATCACGGTGGCAATAGCTTTGACCAAAGGGTCGTCAAATGCAGCTCCAAATGTGATGGGCTGAGGGAAAGAAGTGGCTGAACTAAAGTTTCCTGCGCTCGCAAATTGTACACCAGGACTGAGCGCCACCCCGTGCTAGACGCGCCTTCGTAAGAAAAGGTTATCCGACATGATATCGGCCTGCCTCACCAAGGCTTCGGACCACCACTCGTAACTAGGAAGGCCGAGTCGTGGTACACCAGGCGAAAGGCTGTCGGTGTTTAGGATGAGTTCTTCGATGGTAAACAGGGCTATGAGAGCCTTCGCGCGCGTTGCTGCGCCTTTGGAAGTATCACATACAGCATTGGATTTTAGGGGATCGGTCGTGCAGTCAGGGAATGTAAAGTTGGTCGGAGGGATATGCTGAGGCGTTGTGAGGTTGAAGTAAATCGCAAGTAACAGGAGGTTACAGATGAGATGCATCTTGTCGTTTTATAATGCTGGAGAATTTGGGACGACTTGCGTATTTATCAAGGCCCATTTGCTACTTTACTTGAAGTCCAGCAGCGACAACGCTCCGCACGGCCCGCGTGGAATCACCGTTAAATGAACCATATGGATGCGAGGGTATGTCGTGTCAAGAAGTTGTTGGAGGCAGGTTTAGAAGCATGGCTTGGGAGTAATCGGCCTTTGGAGGAGTGTTTTCTGACACGCACATCCATATTTTTAGTGAGAAGTCATCGCCGTTCGGTCTCGTGGGCATATTCGAAGCCCACAAATTCGTAGCCCAGCAAAAAGGACATGTACCTGTGAAGCCTCTAGAAGCCAGGGACCTCTTGAAGCTTTCTTCGCCTGCTAGCCGCGACGCCGCAGTGAGTGAGTACGGTATATGGTAATCCGACCTGGGTGCAGGGTCCGAGCCTGGCAATACATCACAACGGCCATACCTCAGCCGCCGCCCGTTTAGTTCCGATTTCCCCGTTGATAGTACAAACGCCAGGATAGTATATACTGTATGCCAATGGCTAGGTGGCCATGTATTTAGTATTGTATTCAAATATTCAAATTCCATATCAGTCGGCGCCGAATGATCGAGAGGATTCAGGAATATTCAAACTTCACGCGACTCCATGCATGTGACGCTGACATCGACAGCATAAATGACTGGGCATCCTGTGCATAATCTGGCGGGCTCTGAGTGAGGTGAGCAGGCGGGTAGGGATTGGTGCGTGGTACTGAGTTTGTGAGTGCTGACCGCCGAACACCGCATCGCCGGCGTTGTCAGGCGTTCCAGATAAATCGAAACGATCATCACGTTTAAGTGCAAGAAATGTCAACGGATGATACCACGTTCCAATCACCACTTATCTTTTAGGCTTGGCCACTACATAAGTGGCAGCTAACACACCCTCATTCACATTTCGTCCCGCCTTTTCCTGTGGCAAGGCACATTGCAAGATATACCCTTGAATGACTACCAACGGTACAGAGGCGACGACGGTGATTCGACAAAGGACCTTCAACGGCCAGCCTGTCGATGTGGAGAAAGCCGCCCGAAACGAAGCCAATAATGAAACCTCTTCCATAGGAGAGAATTCCCCACTTACCACCGGACCTTTGCGCCAGCTTGAAGAGCTCGAGGCTGGGTTGACCCGTTTTTGGCACAGATTCACGCGTAAAGGAAAGAAGAATGTGCCGGTGTTGGCCAGTCTCCGGGCTATTGCATTCTCATCATGTGTGTTCTGCGTCCTACAGCTCGTAGCGAGTGCTAACTGGTATTGATTGAGGGCTCAACCTATTTGTCGTCTTTCTACCCTTGGCCTGGATTGCACAATTCTTGAAAAAGAAGAATGAGGACGGTGAAATGGTGAACGTTTTCGGCGACTCTCTTACCTTCACATGTAAGTAATTTCTTTCGGTGAAGGATTTTGAGGACTAAATTTTGCAACAAGTTTGCTTTCTCGCTCTCGTGCCTCTGGAATGGTTGTTTGATTGGGGTGGCGAACAAATGGCCCACTATCTTGGCACACAACTTGGCGACCTTGTCATGATCTCATTGAACAAGTGCTTACGTTCTCCGCCCGTGATGTTATTAAATTGACTTGTGGAATGTAGCGTTGTTGAAGCCACATTGGCAATCATCCTTCTAACTAAAAAATGCGAGTCAGTAGTCTTCCCCACTAATCTCACTTGCTGTCGTTATTCACAAGGTACTCTTCAGAATAAAACTACTACAATCAACTATTGTCGGTTTGTAGCAATTCTCATTGCCTCTTGAAAGACTTTTTGGTGACCGCGCTACCAGGTGTCGTCATCCTCCATCTCTTGCTTATCCCCGGAACCGCTTTCATTACTGGCGGTGCATTGATTATGCACCAAGACTTGCATCCACACATGGTGCAACTCAATCATACTCTACTCACCATGGGGTGAGTGTAGAGGTGCCTTTTTTTCTCTACTTCAACTCATTTGATTCTCAGCGTATTGAGTCTTCTTTTGCCCGCGGCGTTCTTTTCTGCCATTGATGGTGGAGTTTTGAAAACGGTCACTCCAGAAATCGCGGTCAGCGCCATTATAACAGACGAAACTCGACGCATATTCCTAGTGATGAGTCGTGGTCTTGCCATAATATTGCTCACAGTGTGAGTGGCTGAAGGCTTGTAATGCCATTCATTGCTAACAGTCCCGTAATTAGATATATAGCCTCTCGTATCTTCCTTCACAATCCACCTGGCAAGAATAATGCTTTGCTTCTGGACTCAGCACCCAATGCAATGAAGCAGGAAGAAGAAGTCCTCCTTCAGGGAGAACCGAAAGCAAACCAATACGTTCTCGTTGTCGTTCTTACGATCAGCATTGCTATCATGGCTGCTACGACAGAATGGGTAATGAAACGTTTGTTACTCAATTTAACCATCTTTCTTATTTGCGGCTGGTTAGCTTGTAGAAAGTGTCGAGTTCGTTCTGGAGGAAACATGTAGTGGAGGGAAAAAGTGTATTGGAGAGGAGTAAGTTACCTTACGTCTCTCATGATTTTGCACCAATATGACTTGTTCAATAGGTGGTTTGGCATGTTCCTTCTTCCGATTGTGTCATGGGCTGCCAATGGCTTTGTTGCCATAGTTTACTTCATTCGCTACTTGTTCCGACATTTCTTCAAGGAACCTGAGCCTCCGGAAGAGCTTGCAAAAGCTCGCGCGATTGATCTCAGCATTCAGTTCACGCTATTTTGGATGCCGTTCCTCGTCATGCTCGGTTGGTGGACTGACAAGCCTATGACACTCCTTTTCGGTAGGCAATATTGCATGTTATGTTGCAGTCTTGGTCGTGGGTGCTCAATACTTTGCAGACTTCTTTGAGATTGCCGTATTACTTGGCTCATGTTTTATTGTCAATTACGTGACTGCCGATGCGAAAACAAATTGGGCTGAAGGCTTTGCTATGGTTGCCTTTTACTTCATGATCGTATGTGTTGCCCCACGTTTTTGCGATTGGTGCTATCCTTCTAATCCAACACCAACCAGGCTGTATGCGCATGGTTCTACTCCGGACAGCCAGAGATCAAGTATTTGCTTTCCTGTGAGAGTGTAGCGGATGCTCTGGCTTTGGCTGCATCCGGAGCTGGTGAGGGAGGTCACCATGAGTGATCTATTATTGGACTCTCGCCGCAGTAGTTTTCCGCTCTGTATTTACTGTATGAACCTGTATACCTTCAATAATATGGATTTTGTGACCATTCTAGTACCTGATGATTAACCTTCAAGCACTTTTCTTGGTTGATTGACGAATATCTATGATCTTTTTATAGCTACACGGAGGCAGTTGAGGCGGTGTATTGATGTGATGGCAATCTAGCCGAAGCACTACTTAAACCCTCCTTGCCACGGGCACCTCGCGGGTTTCACTGAGCTGGATCTCTTCCCCTGCATCCTTTGAGCTGGTCTCGAAAGGCTAAACTAACTAATGGAAGACAACAGGCATCGTCAACGTGCCCTGGAGGCACTTACACGCGGTCCTTCCTTAGGTCGACCAAAATCTACCGTTGCTACTGTCGGACATCCTAGCGTTTTTGACTCGGGTCACAGTATCTGGAGCGACGACGGCATTAGCACACGTCGCATCCACCTTCCAGGCGGTATCGAATCGAGATTCAACAATGTTGATTTGGGGCACCCCACAACACCAGCAACGGCGCGCACACCATCACGGCCCCTTTCGGTCAGTGTTACAGGGCCCAACAACAACGGTGTCGAGGTTATTTGGGATGCCCACCACCACTCTGATGATGCGGAAAGCCAATATTCAGTGGACACTGTCTTGGACCAACCGGATGGAAGGGCGGCTAGATTCTCTAAAGCCTTCGCGGCGCCGTTCACGTTGACATTTTGGCAACGGTTTAGAGGGGAAGGACGTATTAAAATTGGGTGGGGGGCGAGTTTCAAGGCTTTTGCTACGTTTACTTGTGGGTCTTTCCATCATAAAATTAGGAGATGTGCTAGGACTCATGGTCTGGAACATCATTGTCATTCAATATTCAGGGATGAATGTCTTCCTCATCAGCTGCGATCAGCGACAGCGTGCGAGGCGACTTTTTGAAACTGAGTCGCGCTTTGGCTCTGTTCATGCTTGTCATGTGCGCGTTTTTTCAGACTCGTTGATGCAATAGAACTAAATCTTATTTATCCTACAGCTATGTGGGCTCTAGGATATATCTCCACAATCCACCTGGAGAGAAAGATGATCTTCATGAGCACCCCAATGCGCCCGAGTCGTTTAAAGCCGATGTTGCAAAATTAGATGAAGAAGAGCCGGAAGTGAACCCCTGGGCGTGCATAATCGTACTCCTCGTTACCGTTGTGCTACTTGGTGTAACTTCGGAGTTTGTGAGCGACCATTTTTTAGTGTCCTGACACCGTCACTTATGGTACAATTTATTCAGCTGGTGAGCAGTGTGAAACCTATGAGAACCAGGGGTATCCTTCAAGCAGAGTAGGTCTAGTTATTAACACTGTGTTGGAGGACGTTGTTGATCAAAGTACAGATTTTTCGGTATTGTTCTCCTTCCCTTGGTGTCCTATTCCGCGGACGGCATTCTCTCGACAGTCCACTTTTTCCAACGACATATCAGACGATTCCGCGGCCACCCTCCTCCCCCTCCCGTCGAACTTGCCCAAGGACGTTCCATCGATCTCGGAATCCAATTTATGCTGTTCTGGTTGCCCGTATTGGTCCTCATTGCCTGGTTCTCACACAAGCCTCTGTCGCTCCTGTTCGATGTATTTGAAGTTGCTGTGCTTTTGGGGGCGTGTTTCCTCGTGAACCATGTTACTGCTGATTCAAAAACTAACTGGGCTGAGGGGTTGATGATGGTCGTCCTTTACCTCATGATTGTATGTGGCTTTCGTTATAGTCTATGCTCTTTGTGCTTGCTGATCTGATGTGGTATATGAACGTACAGGCTGTGACGGTGTGGTTTTATCCCGGCCAGACGGACATCCACCACTTGCAGACGTGCGAGACGGTAGCCCAGTCTTTGAATGGGCCAATGAAGAGTGCATTGATCAAGACGATGCCTCATGTCAACACGACGCGTCTTTTGGATATGTTTCTGGCTGATTCACCTTGCCTTCACCATACAGATGAACCTGGCGAATGGTCATCGACGGTTCGACATATCAGATGACGTGCTTCTTTCTTACCCATTCACCCTGGTTAAGTTTTTGTATTGCGGTGTCTACCGCGGGTTGATGAACGCCCTTACCGCGGAAAGTTTCTAGTGTTTGACCGAGTCGAAAGAAGGTAGAAAATATACTTGCTATCGTAAGTGAGAAGGAAGTGGTTGCGGCATTAACGGATGAAGACTAACGGATTAGTGAATATTACATCGGACGCGCCGAGAGCCCAGCGTGTTGTGCTCGAACTGAGGTAATAATGGGCAGGAAGGACACCCCAGGTTAGAGGGTCATCGAGCCTGAACACAGCCTACATAAGATGATGAGGAAACACGGTTGCGTGATGAGGAGAACATACGTCGAGATGTGATTTGCGACTTGTTTCAATTTGTCAGCGATGGCGCGAGAATGAAATAAGCAGCCAGACCAGTGATGATGCCCTGTCCTTCGTTCCTTGCTGGGCTGTGGAGGGCATTGTGGAGATGGTGAGCGCCGTCGACGGCGAGAGAGCAGAAGCCGAGGTTGAGGACGGCCTTGCAGGTGAGGCCGACTGCTGTGACGGTGGCCCTCGAGACGAACGCGGACATTGATGAGAAATTATTTTTCGTGTGTTTCCATCAGAGGTGTCAATTACGTAATAAATGTGATATCGTTCGTTTTCTTGAAGACGACTCACTGCCAGCCCTCTCCCGCTTCGCCTGGGGCCTCGCCTCCAAGCGCCGCAGTCCCAGCGCCACACAGTCATGTTGCCGCTCATGATCCTCAGCTCAATTGCGGCGCTTCTCTTCGTGTACATCTTCATGCCTGCCCTCTGGCTCTCTATCTTCGCTCCAGACGACTCTCTTGATGCTCATGAGGCCGGTCTCACCGTTGTTGCATCTCGTACGTCTACCCCGCACCCATCTCGCACCACTTTCTCATTATTTTTGTCAGGCAACCCCTTCAGGGAAAGCGGCCCACCCGCCAACATGGCTAAACTCATCTTGCTCCGTCACAAGGTAACACTTCTCTGCTGCGCATACCCCGCACAGCTGTGCTCATCCTTATCAGATACAGACAACAAACCGAAAACGACGCAGTTCATCCCACACACGACAAACGTCGCGAAGTATCCCTGCTCGATCCAAAGCACCATGGATGCGCTTCGGTCGCCCATTTGGTGGCAAAACCTACCACTGACTCCATTGCCGCCACCCCTGCTACCACCGTCGCCCCATTCACCTTTCGACATTCGCGCCCCGGACTTTGCGTTCGACCCATTTATTATACCCTTTGCCACAAAAGTTTATTATTGGAAATTGTACCATCACCGCTGCCTCCTCGATGCTATATAATTTGACTATCCCTAGCTGTTCCTGAGACCCCGTTCTTTCTCAATTGCGATACTAGCCTACGCGTCACCCGTGTAAACTAAACCAGATAACAGATGATCGTCCTTCAACTTTTGCCCATGTTTGCATACGGCTCATGCTATGTTCTCCGACGACAGGTTTAGGTGGAGGCATCGACAGCGCCTAATGAACAGTGGTCAGTTGAGATCTTCGAGGTGAAAGAGACAATAACAACGAACTCCAAACCCGGTTTCGAACTCCATTTGATCTGGTCTCTTCCGGGTCAGCTGCTTCGCCGAATGTTTGAGAGGTTTGATGCGAGGGCTGTCCTCTTCATCGCCCTGGTGCTTGTCTACCCATGTTACATCGTTGAGATCCAAAGCCTTCTCCTCAACCTCCTACATGCTTGTCAGTATGGCAAGATAAGGTTCGGCGAGGTTTTAACATACTCCCCGAGCAACTTCCCTCATAAGGCGTGTAACTTCTGCTGCTGCTATACGTTCGCGTGGTGCTTCCCCATCCATTGCATCAACTTCCGGCACAGTCGGCTGAGACTCGTGGAGGTACTCAAACTCGGTAACGTCGGTGGATAGGTTTTCCTTATAGACATGGAAGAACGATCGGGTATCTTCATGTTCGCCTAGAAAGTCATAGATAGCGTTGGAATCAAACGGCAAGGACGACGAAAGCTGAAAACCCACCTAGTGCTAGGATATTGTCTCTCTCAATCCTCTGCTTCTTCATCCCTCGCCGAATTCGACGGGCATGTTCGTCATCGTCACTATCGTCATCACTGTCATCCATACCAAGTACACCGTTTTTCCGTTTCTTGCGAAGCTCTCCTTGGACCGCGGCTTGGTGAAGTTTTTGGAGGGCCTCATCATCTTCCTTTTCGTGCTCCCTGTGGACCAATCACGTCAACGGATGTATCAAGCAGACAGGACGGGATAACTTACATGAACTTCTCCTTCACTAGCTCAGCGCCCACTGTCTCGTCGTCCATAACGGCATCGTCGACTAAAGTGTCTAGTTGTTTATCCAAATCCTCTCCGTCGTCTTCGTCGTCTTTTCCCCTTACTTTGTGCCCAAAACCGAACATCTCGTCTTCGTCAGATTCTTGTGCTTCTTCTTCGATAAACTCTGATTTTCCGAGGGGCTTCTGGCGTGGCTCTTTTCTGCGCTGTAAGACGTCAAACGCATTCACAGTACGCTTCGTACTAGGGCTGCGGGACGGGCTAGATTTGTAGCTCATACCGCGTAAGGGTGATGTTGGCGTCGTTGCTCGTCTATGCAAACGGCTCAACGACGCAGGACTGTCAATCTTATCTAAAGATAAAGTGCCAAGGGGACGACGCGAGGTTGATTTCGCTTGTGTCGGCGAAGGGTGTCTATAAATCTCTGGAGTTGAAACCTCTGGCCTAGTCTGCGTCAAGAATCTGTTCGTTGAAAGGCAACATCAGTATCATCAATGAGCAACCCAAAGATGAAACTTACCCATGGTCGTTGACGTAGAGCTCAGGCTCAGTTGGCGGCTTCTTGTTTGCAGCTTCAACTACAAACTCCTGTTCCTTCTCAAATATTTGGTCAGCCTTGCGGAGAAGGGCTTCGCTGACTTCAAAAGCAGGCTGGAGAGTGACATCCTGCGTCAGGTTAAGAGTACCAGCTCTGGCCAGTTGATTCCGTGAGGAAGCCTAGGAGAAATTGGTATACCATCAGAAACTTTTATCCTCGAGCGGAGTCAGGAGTGTTACCTCGGTCGGACTCTTGATTAGAATTGAAACGCTTTGTTTCTCCGATCCCGATTCGAACAAATCTGAAAAACTTGCTTGCAAGGGAGACGGTCTTATAACAACTGCCTCATCAGGGAACTGCGAAAATCCTAAACCTTTGGAACCGATGAAGGGTTCGAGACTCGGGGGACTGGTTGAAGGTTGGCTCGCAGCAGGAGAGGCCAATTTTAACCTGGCTTCGAAGGACGTCGGTAACCTGGAAGGTCTGGACGGAGAACTAAACGGGTCATCGTCTAACTGCGCCTCCAGAGGAACGTGGCGGACCACGGCTGTATTTTCTTTGTCATCCCCATAATCCCACATACGTGAAGTTTCATTCTCTTTGTCACCTTCATCCTCGGTTGGATCCTCGAAGGAGGAAATGGAGCCACGGTGGACATGCATCTGCACTTCATCCTCGCTTTGTGTCAAGGGGCCTTTAATTGGTGTAGGTGCTGCATCCTCATCATCGGAATCAACGATTAAGCGTCGCGACCTCAAGGGTATCCTTTCGTCGGAGTCGTCCTCTTCTAATTCCGCATGAATTTTGTCATTGTCAAACATGCCAATATCAGCCTCTTCGTCGTTGTCAGCACCAGGAGAAGGACTCGCGGAGCCTCTTAACTGCGAATTCGACTCCGGCGACCAATCTTCATCGCTGGAATCGCTTTCATCCACCGCCATCGTATCCACCCTCCCTTCAAATAAGCTGCGGCCCTTCTGCGCGTACAATTTGCTCGCTTCTTGCACGGATGATTCAGTCGTCCCTTCGTCCCCTTGATTTTTTAATCTGCCTCCACGTTGGGTCCATTCCTCCTCCTTCGCCCGCACAGCTTCTAGCCTTTTGGCCTCTGCTCTGGCGAACATAATCTGCTTCAACTGGTCCGGTGTCATCGTAGGATCTCCTTTCTTTCCTTGCTGCATTGCCGTACGCCGAAGTAGGTCGATGTCATGGATTTTTGGTGGATTCATCTTGGCTTTTTGTGCATTTAGTCCGATCCCCCCCAAGTTGAGTTGCCTTTTTCTACCATCAGATATGCGCTTTTTCCGCCCAGATCTTCGTTCCGCCTCTTCTTCTTTGATCGCCATTTGCATATCTGGTGCTTGGACAACTTGGAGTCCATCATCGTCCTCGTCATCATCGACCGATATGCTAGGAGCTGCATGCATCACTAAAGCACGTTTTCTTTCCTGGAGGTCTTGCATCCGTTTCTCGACTTCAACGGCCTTGCGTTTTTGTTGAGCCCAGAAACCAACTTCTGGAAGCTCTTCATCCGATTCATTAGCCAAGTCTGCGAGTTCTTGTCCAGCTTTCGGCAGATCCATTTGGGAGTTGGTAGGTGGTAAACCTTTGCCGTTAGGAAGTGGTGGAGTCGATAAGTTGAGAGGGGGTAAAGGTGAACTATGGCGTTGAGGCGATGAGAAATCCACAATCGGGTCTGCTTCACTCTCTGCGTGTTTAGCTTGGGTTTGGGCTGGTTCTGTCGATATCCTTGTTCGCAGGATTAACATGAACGCCAAGAAGAAAAGTTAAATTTTTACCTTGAGAAGAAACTTTGAATAGATAGTTTAGATGTTGCTTGGACGTTTGTGCGCGGGATCGATACTTGTTGTTCTGCAGCAATGCGCAAGCGAGATCTCGCGGTCTCCTTAAGATCCTTCTTTGTCGGTGCCTGAGAATGCATTCAGTACGCCTAGTAATGGGAATAAATGAGGGACGCACCTTGATCTTCTGGCGCTGGTCTTTGAGTGTTGTTCGAGCTTTAGCGGATATTGGCGCAGGGTTTGTATCAAAAAGAAGAGGAGGAACATCGCGATGAACAGGAGCTTTCTCCTTTGCAATTCCTTTAGTGTGCTTATGCAACGTGGACATGCCGTCCTCGGAGGTGGGTGGGGTTGGGGATGAATGCAGTTTTGGAGTTGTGATTGGGTGTGGGTTGGAGGGCGAGAACTGTTTCTCTCCGTCCTCAGATTCTGAGCCGTAAACGATGGGTACCTTACGCCTGACCCTTGCAGCCTGCTGGAGTGACGGGGTATGAGCGAGATGTGAGGAAGGTGAGGATCCTCCTAAATTCGCTTCAGAAAAAATATCCTCCTGAGACTCGTCACCAGAGGAGGTTATGAAAGGCGCATTGAGGCTGTTAATCTTTGAGAGGGACAATGCAGGAGAGGGGTCTAACTCCACCTGCCCCTTCGACGCGTTTTTTTCCGTGGCGGCACCCTCAACATCAGAATCACTGCCTTCGTCCTCATCTATCTTCTTCAGCTTCTTCTTCCATGAGAATTGGAAACCAGATGACGCGTCGTCGCTATCATTCTCTACGTTGCTGTCATCAACGCGCGTGGACATTGAGAGGTCGAGTCCTTTCATGCTTTTTGCGGAGGTGGGACCCTCCTCATCGACGTCACTATTCTCATTCTCGTCCATCTTCTCCAGGTCATCCTTCCATGCAAATCGGTGGCTGGATGGCGCGTCGTTGCTGTCATCTTCCTCGTTGCTGTCATCAACATGGCTGGACATTGAGACGTCGAGTGCTGGGTCAGAACTCGGGGGGAGTTCTTCATCGGCGTCCACAGGAGCAGTTCTGTAGATGCTACTGCTTGACGAGGAACTTTGGACGGATTGCAAGAGTGCAGAGTCATATCCAGCATGTACAGGCGCGGCGGGTCGGGCGCGGCCATAGACTCGCGCTGATCTTTTTAAGATAGGTGTCGTCGGAGGCGACGTCGAGAGGGTGGAGTCTGGGGCAATGGAGGAATCCTCGTGCACCGGCATTGTGTGCACACAAGGCACTGGGAGGGGGGACGTTTGGCGTGACAGCCTCGTCTGTTACCGGACTGTGACAGAACGCGTTTGACCAACCTCACATGACCATGTCCTCAAATGTCGTCGTCAATATTAAAGAATTGAGAAAAATCACAAAATAGCTGTCATATCGTCATCAAAGGTCGTGAACAGAGGGGTAACCGGTATACTACTGCTACTGAATCAGTTGTCAATACTAAAGAACTGAGAAAAATCATAAAATAGCTGTCATATCGTCATCAAAGGTCGTGAACAGAGGCGTAACCGGTATACTGCTGCTATTGAATCATGGGAAATTTCCTGCCTCATACAGGTTGCAACTAGACTCAAGTTTCATCGGGTCGACAACATAGGCTGCCAGACACCATACGAAATCTCCTCCAAGTGATGAAGCTGAACGCGGTCCCAGACCACGGGAATAATGTTGGCCTATGTGGCGCCACTTCAGCTCCGCACTCAGTTTATAAATGAACTTTACTCGCCTGCAGGTAATGTACGCATGCTCTCGAGATGCGCCTCGCAATAGTTTCCAGGCTAATGCGTCCATCGTATGCCTCCAATGGAATCTCGTATGTCATCGGAGAATATCCGGACCACTGTCACACCATGAATTCCTGTGAGCTTAGTATCGACCTAATGACGTACCTGAATCCTCAATAGAATTCTATTGCGGCCGTCTGCATGAAAATCATGCATCCTGTAAGAATCATTTCCAGATAGCCTGACGTGATCCTGTGCCTCTGCAAGACTTATTCCGGCCATAAATGAGCCCTTACGCTTGAATTTAACCTTCAGTGAGCTAGGGCGGCCGTGGTAGGCGTCAATTACGGGAGCCGTGCGAGTGGTGTAAGAAACAGTCGAGTGACGACGGTGGCGGGGACCCATGGTAGTAGAGTGAGAAACCATTGGATGATGATGAGATGACAATTGACGATCGCCAGGATAATAATGTTCGCGTATGTCCAGGTCATCGTAGGCTAGAGTAAATATCAAGTCAATGCTTTGCATGACATTAAATACAGGGGGAAATTACAGGGACCCGTAAGACGGTGGTTGATCGGCATCGTAGCTGCGCGCATCGGGGGGCCATAGTTCTGATATGACTCCTGGCGATACTATGACAAGCAATAAAAATGAGGAGAGGCCAGGGTAT